>DWPA01002451.1:0-15744 GCA_018251375.1 Calpodes ethlius
GGACAACATAAATAACACGTCACTAACACCCATGACCCGAGAACAAACATTTATCTGTCACATAAATAACTGCCCCGGCCGGGAATCGAACCCAGGTCCCCTCGCTTCGCAGGTACGGTCATTACCAACTACTACGGGGCAAGGGATAAACGCGAAATATATTTTATTGTTAAGATATAGGTTTGACTTTTGTATAAATAACATTGAGATATGCAGCTACATTACACTACATACTAAGCATGTTTGGTACTAATATTAATAATACCCAATGCATTAACAATCGCTCACCATTTCCGGATACTTCGCGATCAAGTACCCTATGAACAGCAGCAACAGATCTCCCTGAAGAACCTTTTGCTTCAGATAAATAAGCGCGCCCGCTGACGATCCCAATATCACCAGATATGGTTTGCAGCGTTGGAACAACTTAAGCCAGTCCGGCGGCTGCCGCGTCTTTATGATATTGTAGGCCAGAAGGCAGGCCTCGTGCGAGCCCTTTATCAGTAACAGGTATATCACGTATCGGGCTGCAAACATAATTAAATAAATAAATATACGTCTACAAGTTCACCAGTAATGTCTGCGCTGCGAGAACCTTGGACCCAAATATCTTCAAAATAAACAAAAAATTATCTGTCCCAAATGATTGACCCGGATTTGAAACCGAGAGCTCTCGCTCTGTAGGTTCACAACCACAGCCAACCAAAACGGTTTATAGAACAAACAATGTATACAACAATTATTACATTTTTAAATTTTAATTGCTGACAAGTGCGAAGATTAGTCCCCTGATGATATTTAATTAGGACGAACATGGCTGTCCATAATACAACAAAGTTATCATGAGATGTAATTCCAATTTGGAAAGTTGACTTCAGTTATGCCCGCAACCAGTGTGATAATGAAGTAAAATTAAATGAACTCACCAAGCACAGCTCCCCAAACGCTCAACTCCTCCAACTGAAGGCTCTGGGATCCTGGTAACAATAAACTCTAACACTGACAAACCCGATTTTATATACCTTCTGAGATGCCCTAATGTTTTGATACAGCAATTGAGCAGTTCTAGTAACTAAGACAACACGTTTTTGCTGGCTAATTGTTAAACAATGATTACTTATTACAGAACTGAATGGAGCACTTTGTTATGTACAGGGATGTTATTGTTATAAAAGTGGCGGTGGCAGACGACAGTAATTTCTTTGTTCCATGTTTTAAAATGTTGGTTCCGTCACTACGGCCGTATATGCCCGTATAGGCCGTTATAACAAAGGCATTAAATTCAAGATTAGTTTTAACCAGTGGACATAGAATTTATAAAATAACCACCTAGTATTTTTTATAAGAGCGTTTGTGTAAAATATGGTTCTACATGGTTCGCATTAAAAAAAAATAAAACTAGAAGAAATATGTAATATTATTGTTAGTCTGCATACAGAATATACTTGTTGTAATCTATTACAGTCACACTATAAATGGTTTCCTCAAATTAAACACCTAACCAAATTTCACTAGGGAACCTTAAATACTATATGTGTGAGATAATATTTTAGTCTGGTAATAAATTCAATTTAAACATTGCACTGGATATTAAACTCTAACACTACAAACTGTAGGGTGTATTTTGCATGTCCTATCTTGTAATTTTTAAAGTAAGCAAGAGATCAAATGTCCTTTAAAAAATGAGTAACATTCTTTTCATGGAACTAGTTACAAACTTACAACAGGAAGAGAAGTACATTACAGTACCAGATTAAAATATTATTATATTGTTAAAGTGAATTATGAACATTCACAATAAGCTTCAGTTTCAAGGCACAGTAATATTATACTAAATTAAGCATGTTGATGTTTTATCTGAATTTACATTTCTAAGCTTTACTTGTAATCTATTGTTTTATCGAACTAGGTAATAAACATATTTTGAGTAGCTGTGTTACAGAATGAGAGGAGATGAGTCTGCACATATTAATTGTTTAAAAAAATGACAACTATTTTATACTGCAAAAAAATTTAACTGACATGTTCACCGTTAAGGAGTTGTTATAAAGATGCATTATCACCGAATCTAAGACAGGGAGTTAAATTTCTACTTCATATGATAAGAGGAAGTCATTCTAGTTCTATTTAAAATATTTGACCCAAACATACTAAGGAATTAAATATATTGCAAATCAACAAAACTCTTTTAAAAATGCAAGCTCACAGAACCTGAGAGTGAGAAATTGAATAAACTAATGTTACCTAATCCACAGTAATTACTCTTAGAGTAGATATTGTTTTGAAATATAATATGAAATAATATCTGCTACCTATGGACTAATGAAAATATTCAGACTGTATTTATAGACTAGTAGGTACACTAGATAGGTACACCCCGCCACACTCAAGATAACCATAGTCAATGACAATGCCTGAATGCCCCTAATGCGATAATATTAACTCATGAAATGCTCGGCTACATTAATGATGTTCTGTGCAAATTAAAATTGTTGTCCATGTGTGCATGGTGATTACACCATAATAATTATATTATGCTACAATTAACACATTAAGATACAGATACGTGCCTGGGGCATGACAGTAAATAACCATACTTACTAACATAACAGACAGACAGATGGGGTGAGGAACTTAGATTTTTAGACCCTTAAAGTTAATTACCAGATTACTCGTCAGTTACTTTCTAAATATGTTTAAAACCACACATATACTTATAAATGATTAAGCGTTTAGTTTCTTAATTTAATATTGCCCTAAAGTGAGGCATAATTTTTTTTTTTACTGTATTAAGTCAGCGCTTCACTACTATCCCATCTGATGGTAAGTGGCGATGTAGTCTATGATGTTGTGTGCACTAACTTATAAAGAACCTATTCACCTATTCACTCTCCTTTAGAAAACTCCCACATTATATTCAGGAGGGAATTTGCAAGTATGTGGTAATCAAGACTGTTGACATTCACATAAGCGTGGAAGCAAGTTTTATTTACAAATGGATGATGCTCATCAGTAATTATAAAGACAATAAGGTTTTTTTCATATTACCAAGGTAGTTTTTAAAGGTTTCCTTAAAGTGGATACACATTACATACAGGTAATGGATACAAATTACTTAGAGCTAATGCAGTTCTCAGTGTTAATATTCGAATTTTAAAATCATACACACCATAACTGACGCTGCCCACAAACAAGATCTGCACAAGGTAGATACATATCTTGTTGTTCTCATGCATACTGGAACCTAGAATGAAAACAACCATAGTAACATTTACATCATTCACCTAATGGATACTTCATTATAAACTTTCCACCATATTTTTATTTTAGGATTAATTTACAAATGAGAACGGCAAAAACAATGAAACATACCACAACATGAAATCAGATACTATTGTAACAATAATCAGATACTACAGTATAACTATAGTAGGCCTTTTTTGTAGCATTAGGTTTGAGTAATTATAATTCCATATAAAAATGCAGCTATGAATTCCCCCATTAGAGGTACGGCCACCTCTTCCCAAACTCAGTCGTGCCCATACTCGAATTTTCAAACCTCTGCTTGTTAACGTTATAATAATGGGTCTCTGTAATAGATACAACGCTATGCAGAGTTCTAATGCCCGAATAAAGTAAATTCGAAGCTTTAAGGAAAAGCTTTATTTTGAGTTCGATAGATTAATCCTTAATGACAGGATCAGTCTGCCGAGATCTTTTGAGGGGACATAGTCTTTCGATTGCCCCTAACAAGCAATAAAAGAATAAAAAGTATAATTGCGACCAGTAAAGACTTTTTTTTACCTAATATCTATAGTGCATCAGCAATATCAGATTGTTTTTTTATTGAACATACGTGTCTATCACCATCATACTACTTACTTAAATATCCTGGTTTAAAGCTTAATGTAACGGCAACCTTTAATTTTCTAGTTATTGTGAAATACAAAACTAGTTTTTTATTTTGAAAACTTAACCTAACATTTTTTTAATGACATAAAATACGTAAACTTCAAAATACTCACTCCTATGCACAGAGTACTTAAGTACTACATAATCAGAATGTCTTCGGACAACCTAAACCTATAGATAATTTGAATAAGTTGTCTAATTCTAGTCTGTGAATTCAGTATTTCTTTCAACCTACATTGTGGTTTCTTTGTAGTCTGTGATGTAACCGAAGTTTGTATTTTGTATTTGTTTTGGCAGATTTTGACCACATTAGATATCTTTTCTAATTTTCTTAATATAAATATTGTCGGACTCGTAGTCCCATATTCCGGTATTTATTTAATTTATAGGATTCTAAATACATTATTAGAAAAACAAAACAAAGAATATTCCTTTTCTTGACAATGAAAAATTAAAATCACAATTTTGACAATGGCTATATGTAAGTTTTTTCAGCAAGGAAATTGTAGATATGGCCAGAGCTGCAGATTTGAACACATTTACGGTTCAAAATATTCATATCACGGTAATAAAACTTATAAACTATGAACGTATTAACATACCTACATATGAATGTTGTGAAAAAAAATATTAATCAGTAAACATTTTCCAGCCCCCACTCATCAACAATCTACAATACAGCAGACACCTGCAGTAACGACAGTAACTGACGAGCAGCTCGCTAATCAGGTGTACTCGGATGTTCAAGCGGCTCTAAATGGCGGACAGTGGCTGTTGTCGTGCTATGCCCCGTTCAAGGAAAAACCTTGTATACCAGGTATATCCGACCTGTCGCCAGAAGAAGCAAGGCTTTTTATTTATGAAGCTAAAGCTAACAACAACATGGAAGCTGCAGTAAGTTTAAGAAGTATAAAAAATCTGTTTTAGGTTGAACATCATCGTGTCCAGTATCTATCAATTAATACCAATCGATTATGAACTGCTCTAATAGTTTGTTTTACTGATCAAAATATGTGGCTCTCTTCGCAGGTTGCATTTTTAAACCAACAAACACACGAAAGCAGATCGAAATTCGAGCAACTTTTACAGCCTACTGCAGCAGTGATGAATTTATTAAAAAGTTTATATCATGGAGGGACAGTTCAATCACCTTTTACAACCCAAAATCAAGGATTCGGAACATCCAATACTTCAGCTAATTCAATATTTCGTTCTGCCGTACAGAATACTGGTTTTGGTCAAACTGGCAATGCTAGTTCTATATTTGGTCAGGCCAATAATGCCCTCAACAATCAACAAAGCACAACCTTTTTCGGATCTCAACAGGATCCAGCTAAATCTATTTTTGCCAGTGCCAACCAGAACGTATTTGCTGCAGCTCAGCCAATAAATCCTTTTCAAGGTGCTATTCAGGATCCAGCTAAGTCAATATTTGCCCAGGCCACTCAAAATGTTTTTGGCCCCACTTCACCGAGTCAGCCCTCTGCAGATGTGTTCGGAGGAGGACAACAAAACACATTTGGTCAGACTGACATATTTAAACAAGGCCCCAATGTCTTTGCTCAAGCACAAGGTCCAACGGCAAGTGTGTTTCAGATATCTGATAAACCAACAACAAATATATTTGGCAATGTTGGAGTAGATGCAATTATTGATGAAAAATATATTTATAGCAAAATGGAAGTATTGTCTCCAAGTGACATTGAAGCATTTCAAGCTCCTGCCTTTAAGCTTGGTTATGTCCCCGAATTAGCACCCCCAGCTGATTTATGTAGGTAATTTGATGATGTAAAGACTATAGTTGTTTAATACTTCTGTAATTGTAATTAAATTTAATTTATTGCGACAAAATAAATAAAATTAAGTAATGATTGTTTTGTCTTATATTTACCTCGTTTTGGAAATTTTACATAACTTGTACACTTTTTTTATACAACTCAGTAATTAGGAATTTTATTTTTACTGTCACATGTTAATAACATTTAAGTCACTGGCTGATTCTCTCAATGTAAACTGTCTATTTTTGTTTTAAATTGTAATTATTTACAAAATCGCCAATCGTCATTTCACTTTGAACATCACAATGTATTCTTCACATATACAGTACAAGTCTTTGACATCAAGGTTGAAATGTCTGAGTAACAGTAGTTTTGAGATCAGTTGTCGATCTCCCCTAGGTAGAGTAGCTTGTCGCTGGACGCGGAGAGGATGACGGGTTCGTTGCGGTGGAAGTCTACGTCATTGACGGCGCCGTTATGTCCCGGCAGCTTGTACAGGACGCGGCGGGACGTAGTGTCCCAGATGTACACGCAGCGATCGGCCGAGCCCGCCGCCACCTGTTTATACAATGTATGATAATACCCGGTGTCACACTACACTCTCTAGGGAAATCTTCAATGAAGTCAGTATATGGACGGTGGACGGTGGACGGCTGCGCTCACCCCAGACATAAATTCGATTGAGCATCTGTGAAATGTATTGAAACGAAACATTTGGGCCAGAGATCCGGCTCTTTCAAACGTTGACGAGCTCCGAAGCGCATTAATAGAAGAGTGAGAAGCTGCCGTTCGATGGCAAATCGAATGCGATCAGTCATTAGTGCAAAGGGGGTAACATCCAATATAAATTAAATCAATTCATCAATTTTGAATTGTTTCTAATGTTTTTTATTTAATTTAAATCGCATCAATCCCTTTTGTAAAGATACCTTTGGATTACTTTGGCTACATTTTTTTTTTTTTTAAATAAATGCCGTTCAGATTTCAATGATAATAATGTCATTGGAAAGTTAAGTTTTTAAGTTTCAAGCAAAAAAAAATTTGTGACTTAATGAATGTGCGCTTGGGGAGTCGATTTGCTTATACGAAAGAGTAATCATGACAATGATCTTAGATAATATAATGAATAAATGTTATAATTATGTAGACCATACACTGTTTAGAGAATCCCGTGAAATTTGGGGTTTGGTCAGCAACTGAGAGGGGGGCAGTTGTACTTCCCTTCCCCAGGAGGGATGAATCGTATACAAAAATTATCATACTGCAAAGCCAAATTGCCAAATAAATGTTACCTTTGATCCGTCGTGTGACCAAGCGCATCGCAGGAGGTTCTTTTCAAAGTTGTGATGGTGTCCCGCCATCAGCTTGACGCACCGCTCGGAGGGCGCGAATGGCCGAACGTCCCAGATGCGGAGCGTGCTGTCCATCGAGTTAGACAGCAGGTACGATCCGTCGTACGATAACGACATGCCTGGACATATTAATTTATCTAATATTAAAGTTGAAGTTATCACTTTTATAAACATACATTATTACAGCCAGATATGGAGACGGAGAATAGCTGTTAAATGCTCGCATGCTCCATCCACTGGGGCGAAATCGTGTTAATTCATGTCTCGAGGAATGAGTTCGCAAGGGGTCGCTACTACCGCCACGTAGGGAATACATCACCACACTCATACAGTATGGATCGGAGAAGAGGTTAGGGGACGTGATGTTTTAGATATTGAATTTTGACTTGTAAAAACATGTAAGGCATGAAAAAAATTGCTATACTAATCGATATTTTAACAACCTGTGATAGTGTCTGTATGTCCCTTTATTTTATAGGCCACTTGGTTGTTCCTTATGTCCCACACCTTGATGACGTTGTCCACACCACCAGATATAATTTTCTCTGCTGTGTCACTGAAAAGCACGGAGGTGACTGGGTACTTGCTGTCAAATGACGCTATGGGGTTCCGTTTCCTTGCATCCCATAACTTAATGGTATTGTCATCTGATGCCGAAACTAGTAGTTCTGGACCTCTTCTGGCTCCTGCAATTTATATTACTTCCAATTAAAGTAAAGAAAAAAAAAATTACAAGTAGTAATAAATTTTTTCATTCACCGCTATAAAAAAGAAGTATTAAATTTGTAGAAGATTTAATGGCAAGGATTTATTAATGTTATAACAAACCTGACACAGAGTTAACAAAATTAGCGTGTCCTTTGAGTTTCTTGATCCTGGTCCCCGTTGGAACGTCCCACACTGCCACTGTGTTGTCTGTTGCGCAGGTGTACATGTGGGAACCATCAGGAGAGAAGCACAGCTCCATGATGGCTCCAGTGTGACCCTTCATTACCATCACATTCTCGCACTGACCATACACATTCCATAAGACTGAAAGTAAGTAAAATTAAATTTGAAATAAGTAAACTTTTTACTATTGAGGGATTGAATATATAAAAAAGATTAACAATATGACAATAAATTTACTGGCTACATTATTCCTTAACTATGACGTAAGAAGAAGAATTAAGGATTTGCAGAAAGCTATATTGACTTGCGGGTATTAGCTGGGTTCAGAAGGCTCAGGACCGATCTGAGAGACGCAAATTAGGTGAGGCCTATGTCCAGCAGTGGACTTTTAAAGGCTGATAGATTGATAGATAGATATTGACTTAATTTTAGTCCTCAGAACCACTAGTGTATTTCTAGCTAATCAGGACTGCACTGCCACTTGTAATTGATATTGATAGCAAACAGATTAGTTATCCCATCAAAATTAATTAATCATGATATATAAACGTTAACATACTCATACCTATACAATGGACATTTATTTTCCTTTTTGACTCATTTAGAGGAGTATAACATAATTACTCTAAGATCAATAAGGCTTTAAAAACCATTCATAATTACTGAAAACAGCCATATAGATAAAAAATCAGATTTAGTTTGAAATGTATTAAAATATACGCCATTAATAAAATCGATTTGCCCTGTGTATAATAAAAATTACTAGTTAATATAATTTACTTACTAAGATGATTAAAATTATAAAGAAATGTATACCTCAAAGCTTTCTATAATGATAAACAAATGTTTTCACATTCATATGCCTGCACTAGGGTTCCCTGTGTCATGGGTTGCATGGACAACACAAACACAAATGACATAACAATCCAAGAGCAAATACATTGTGAATGCTGCTCTCATTGTTAAGGAGATCCCTCGTAGAGGACGGGAAATTGAAGTTGAGAAATAGTTTGAGAATGTTTATTGGTATCTTACATATTTGCCTATCAAATCCAGCTGATGCCAAATGTTTCCCTTCTGGATGAAATTTTGCCGTGAATATCTCTCCTAGGTGTCCTTCCAGAAGCATTATCGGTGCATAAAGATTTGATGTCCTTGGTACCTGAATGTACATATTGTAACATTTGAATAAACAATACAATCACTTTTCATGAGAGAAATTGATGACTGAAGGGTTTTTATCATAAATTAAATAATTAGTAAAGTATTAGTAAGTAATTACTTGCATGTATTATAGTTGTTATTTTTTATTGGTTGTTAAAACACTAGTATCGTATAATGTTAGGGTATTTTGGTTGTATCAAACATTTCATAGGAACCATATATAGCATTAACTTCATTAACAAATTCTATGTGAAATGAATATTAGCTATCATATTATAGTCATTTCGATTTAGTAAAAGAATGGTACAGTAAAAAAGTGACTTAGTAGTCCATTATAGCCCTTCAAACAACGGCACTAGCAAAAAAGTTGTTTATCACTAATATTTTAGTATCATTGCAAGACAATAAGAGATTACACATAAGTTCCTCTTATGAAAGCAAGACATCCTGAATCTAAATTCGATCAGTAGTATAATAATATTATTATAAATAATTGGTAGTAAACTAACCGATGAGGTTACCACAGCTTTTTCTCTTGTACCCACTACTGAAATTTCATGCCGAGTCTTTTTTGCTGGTACTACAGAATAATCATCAGCCTTTCTTTTTATTTCCATTTCTGGCATAATTACGGATTTATATCAGAAATATGTGAAAATAAAATTAATAACAAAAACAATCGTGCAGCTAACAGAGTTTACAATCACACCACAGACTAGGTAGAGACACTATGTAATCACAGAGTTCACAAAGCACTCAACGCAAGAGATAATTTAGTTCTTGTTTATTTTTTTAATTGAATGCAGTCACTGATTAAATATAGTGCACCGCAGAATATGTAAGTATTTAATACGTATTTATAATATAAATTAATAATCATTAACGTTCGCGAGAATAATCTTTATATTATATCGTAACATTTTTGATCCAAAATTATCATGCTATGCTATTATTAAAAGCAAATTAAATGGATATTAAATTTTTGGAATTAATACCAACATGTAATAATCTGATACAAACAGAGACAACCACATATGTATTCTGTGGTTAAAAATTATAAATCTTGACATATGTCCACTCCTAGACAAATTTGTGAAATGTCAGTTTGTAAATTCAAAACAAAATAGTGTTTTAAAAGATATTAATTAATATATCATGTTCTTTTAATGATCATAAATTATTAACAACATGCATTGAATCTGCAGAAAGTTCGCATATTAAAATGCGAAAGTTACAATTGACTCTGGCTATAATAAAGCCACATGCTGTTAAAAACCCAGTAGCGCTTTCGTATATTAGAAATGTGATTAAAAATAAATTTGTAGTAATAAAAACAAAACGGGTATTATTAGATAAAGAGACCGCTGGGAATTTTTACAAAGAACATTTGGAGAAGTTCTTTTTTAACCGATTAGTTACATTTATGACGAGGTAGGTTAATTTTTATTCTGACGTAATGTTTCAAGTTCATCCACCACGACCTCCATCCGCACCTGCCAAATCTTTTAAAACAAATCACATAAGTATGAGTAGTTCTCCGGAATAGGTACACATATATGGTCTACCTGAAACACAAGGGTTTTCTTAAAGCAATTTACTTCTATTGAATGGATCATACGTTTGAAATGTTGCTCACTTACATACAACCATTTTATGTCCATTGATTACTTGAATATAACTAAAGACAACAAACTAACACTTTTACCTTGTGTTGTTACATACAAACGAGTTTGTAGATTAAAAAAGTATAAATTCACGCAACCTCCAACTAGTCATGTTATGTAGGTGTTGTGGACTTGCATGCGACAACTTATTTGTAAAATAAATGTTTGTCTCAACTGGAATTTATACTGGACAATATTTGGTAAACAATATCACTACCAATAAAGTTTAGCTTGAATA
This sequence comes from Calpodes ethlius, assembly GCA_018251375.1. NCBI lineage: Eukaryota > Metazoa > Arthropoda > Insecta > Lepidoptera > Hesperiidae > Calpodes > Calpodes ethlius. The sequence goes on from DWPA01002451.1 coordinate 11,000, forward strand.
TAGTTGTTCCGCTATAGGGCACAGGAAAACCTGTCATGAGCCAGTACTTTCGACTAGGCTTAAAACTATTTTATTGGTAGTAGTAAGCCACTACATAGAGTAAGTTATTGCATAGAGTTGAACATTACTTCAAAACTATTAAAACTATTAATTTCTCTTGCATACATTTTTCAGCGGTTCAATAGACTTGCACATAATAGGGCATTCGAATGCCATAGAGACGTGGAGGCGAATGCTTGGCCCTACAAAGGTGTACAAGGCACAGTTCCAGGACCCATATTGCTTGAGAGGCATGTTTGGTATCTCAGACACTAGGAATGTGGCTCACGGTTCAGGTAAGCCAACATCTATGCCAATTTATTGCTATAATTGAGTGTTGATGACGTAATTCAGATTGAATTTATTTTCTCATAACTAACTCTTTGTTTTTTAACTGTTCAATACTATGTTGAATGATTTTAATAATTCCTGTAACCTTTACTAACAAGTTTCTACTGGGTATACAGACAAGTATAGAATTACATTAACTTTAGTTTAATGTCAAATTATACTTGAACTGATGAAGATTTGTTTTGATTTCAGATTCCATGACCTCAGCAGAAAGAGAAATAAAGTTTTTTTTCCCAGATTTCTCATTCCACAACTGGTACAATAATGAAGAAATACGGTACAGAAAGGGGCCAATCATATTCAACGACTTTCTGTTTCAGCATGTGCGGAAATTATAGCTTAAACCAAAGTACCTACTAGTGTTATAAGTTGTTAGACTGCATGTTTGTTGTTTTTAATGTTTGAATTACCTAATTTTTGAAATTGGGCTATTTATGACATAGTCATAATAGAATTATTATCTCCAATTGGTTTTTCCTTTTAGTTTTATATCATTGTTTATTACGAAAAGTAAATATTATGAGTTAACAATATAAACAATTGTTTTAATCCAAAATATTACAAGAATTTCGACCCACACACTGTTGTGATGTAGATTTGTCCTAAAAATCAAATCAAGTATTAATCAATATACATGCATATATTTAAATTTCCAAATAAAGTTATAGAAACACTGTAAACCATACAAATATATCTCATTATATTAATTACGATGTAACATAAAACGGCATACAATAATGTTACTAAACTAAATTATCATAGAATTACTTTGTCGTATGTATCACATAAATTTGGTACAGCTTACAATTTACAATAATTTTAATTTTATGGACGGATACAAATAGGTTATGCACTATATTACATATATATATAATACTTCCCATGGATATGTTACATTGAAGTTATTTAATTTTAATTTGAATTGAAAATAATTAATTGAAAACATTTTTGCGGCACAGAAGTAATGTAACATCAATTAACACAAACTTTTAAAACTATTTCAATAGCTTATATAATTGTACAATTCGTAGTTTATAAATTTTGGTAGTATTTCTACCTCATTTACCAAGTAGCAAACTTAATTCATACACGACAAATATGATAACATAAAATTTACACATCTGAATTTACATTCATTCACCAATCTTCACAAACACCTTCGGCCTGGAGAACACTTTGATGCCCTCCTCCAACTTGGCCAACTGCTTCTCCAGTTCCATCTTTCTATTCCTCATTCTTAAAGTATCTGTCTTCACTGGCATCTTGTTAAGTTCACTTACAAGCTCTGCAAAACCTGTAACATTTGAACATAAGTGGTACATAGAGGGTATAGAGAAACTTAATATAATTTTAAGACATAAGTTCTTTTAATAACATTTATTTTGGTATAAGTAATATCCATTTGTGAAGAATAATATTATGATAATAGTTTCAGAGCAGTTTCAATGTTGTTGCTTTATCTGTATTGAATCCATGCAGAAGTTATGAATGTATACCAAAGGAATATTACAATTAATACCCAATAATAAAAAGATAGATGCTATTATTATCTGTCAATTTATATAACTATTTTTTGTTGGAAAATGTTAAATATAATTTATTTAGTTAAGAGCAATTATCAGAAAAAATCTTTCAATCCTAAAGCTTCACAATATTAGTGCAAAGACTAACTTTAGACAATATTTTCATGATTTTTTTTTTATTAATTGGTTGCTTGTTTTATAATGGTTTACATCAACAAATTGCTATGGGGCAAATGACAGATAATGAACCATTAGAATTTATAGTATGTTAATATTTAACTGTTTTTAGTAGGGACAGTTAGAAATTTCTGTGTTTATGGCAGTACATAGATGAAATTTTAGTGAAAAGTAAGTAGCCAAAAATGAATGTAATAATAGCATAACTCTGGTATTATCATATTAAAATGTTAGTGATGATTTTTTTGTCATAAAGTGCCAAGTAGCTACAGATAATTGAAAATTAAAATATACAAACTATTTCTGAGCATCCTTAGAGTCTCCTTTCTCTCCACATCAGGTAGAGTAACGTGTCCTGGTGGGCATACAGTCTGATCATCATCAGCCTTTACGCCATCTGCCTCTTTGGGGCCCGAGTCTTTCCTCTCACGCAGATATTTTGGTAACACTCCTTTTTGGTAACCTGGAAGTAACGAAGCGTAAAACTACCAAATATCATATAAAATATAATAATATTTTGGAAACAAATAAACAATATATGGTTTACACAATACCTGATGGTAAATATGGGTCTTTTTCCTTTCTCTCTAAAATAGCATTAATTCTGGTACGATTCTTTTCTTCGAGTAGATCATCACCAGCTTTCTTAGGGGTATGTGGCAGTGCCGGCGGACTGCGATGCCTGGCTGTATCACCACTAGCTTTCATCTTGGCCTCGCTGTCACCCTCCTTAGTTGGGTACAACATCGTCAACTTTGTACTGTCAGTCAGCTTCTGTGCAAGATTAGACTCTATTGTCTGGCACCCTATGTCCCGTAATCTGCCAGATGAATCTGATGATTTGACATCATCATCAATCGGCTCCTCTGGAGACTTAGAGTGCCGCATCTCTTTTCTTTTTAGAAACTCTGCCATGTCACCTTTTTTAATTCTAACATCTGTATATTTTTTTCGAACATTCGCTGATTTACCAACATTTAGAGTGACCTTTCCACTCTTATTGGAAGGAGAAGACTTCACCTGACCCAGAGCACTTGTGGCACCTATAGAATTAGTGAGCCTCGGAGGATGAACAGTTTTCAAAGTAAATTTAGGCTCCTTTGGTGACTTCCCTTGTATAAATTTAAGTTGCTTCATGTTTTCTTTAATGAAATTCTTTTTTTGTTCCTTTTCTGAAATGGTTGTGAAATTTCAGTTACTAGTTAAAATCATACCTCAGATTAATTATATTACCATTTGTTTATTAATTTCTGGAAGCCAATTATTATGTACTTTTAGATGTCTAAATTTGACTTTGCCAGTGCAATTTAAGTAACAGCAAGCTGGCCCAACATGGAAAAAGGGTAGACAAGGTGGAATGTGAAACTTTTTCAAGAGAGCAAATGTGTCACAAAACAGGGTAATTATTTTGTTTTTACTATAAAATACTTCGATAAATCTGACAAAAATATATCACTATGGCTACATAAAGTTTTGTAGGAGTCCGTATATTTTTAAAATGATAGTAAAAATTAAAAATAATTCGTTTCAAGATCGATGGTCATGACTTGTATTAATATCAAGCCAAATCATTCACAATCTATCTGGAATTGGAATAGCGTAAAAATTATCCACATAACTTCACCCTAGTAATTAGATGATACATATTAACTTGTAATCCGCAATTGGCCACTATGTATATATTAAATTGGTGATCCAAACTCAAATTTAACGAATAAAAAGATGAACGAATGACACTTACTTGGTTCAGGAAATATACCTTTCAACGTATACATATTTTAAAACAATAGCTAGGCTAAGTAAAGAATACACTCATCATTTAGCATCCATTCTAAATACACTTTTCTAAACAATACAAAGGTTCATTTTTCACTATAAATATTTCACGAAAATTAAATTCTTGTATTTTGCGCTCGGTTTTTGTCGCTTTTATTTTTTAAACTGCTGTCAATCGTTTGAAGTATAGACTCGATTGTTTCTGGCCAAGTATTGACGTCTCATATTAAAAGGTCCTCAATACAGAGGTCAGTGTTGTATCTGCGACTATTAGAATAAATTGTAATTTAAACACAAAATATTTTTGGATTACAATTTGAATATTTTTCCTGTTTTTAATTTAGAAATAAAATACTACTAACATGTTCTATACGTCTACAGCATGTGTAACTCGACGAGACCTAAATAATTATATTTAGGTAAAATTAATGATTGAAATTAATAAATTAATATTTTATTTACAAAATGGCTGAAGTAAAATACAAAAAGACTATTTTCTATCTACAACTACTACTCCAATGGAAGCTTTTACAAAGTATTATTGATTAAATCGATACTACGACGTCACTGATAATAACGAAGCTTGTATCGATAGATAGTTGTTGTTATAAGTATTTATTTAATCCTTTGCTATTGTTTGATATGATAACGAATAAATGAGTAGGAACCGGCTTGAAACAAAAGTGAGCCGTTTTTATTATTTCAGCTTATATTTGTATTTAAGCTGTATTTTGTAAGTAGGTACCTACTTTAAATAAAAAAATGTTTGTGACTTTTGATGTATGATTGACATTTTTGTTATAAAAACGTGTCTATATGAATAATATCATGTTTACTATTATTGGTTCATAATATATTTTTGTATTAAATTAATCGACG
>DWPA01002452.1:0-15744 GCA_018251375.1 Calpodes ethlius
CTTTTACGAAAAATCAAATAAGATTGCACTTTGGAATATGAACTACTTTTTTGAAATCAATTGCGCCATCAGTTCCATACAGCAGTACGAAATAATGATCAATGTATATGTAGTGTACTACAGCGCACTCTGGACTGTATTGCATACCAATAACATCAAACCTTACCCTACTTTAATTCAAAACGTTAAAAGTATTTTTTTAAATCAATTATAATCTATTGTAAATTATTATAATAACTAAATAATCTTACCGATTAAAAACAAAAAAAGATGTTTCAAGATTTACGAGATCAATACTGCGTGACATGCGCATCAAATGTAGGGCAGATATTGAGAATGATATTAAAATGTTTCTTTTGTTAATGAGTTTACTATTATAATTATTTATTTGGGAAGTTACAGCTAGATCTAGACACTGGTAATTACGTTATAAAATAATAATCAATATCTTGCTGTTATATAAGACATTTGTAACTATAACTGTGTATACTATTAATCTGCTGCCTAAAATATATATTTGTCATTATGCAGTAGTTTGATATTAATGTAATTATTAAATAGGAAAAAAACGAATTCGGTACAAATCTAAAGAAATTGTGGAATAAAGTTTTTATATGTCTTGGAGAAAATTGATTTTAATAACAATTTTTAATTTATATAATAATATGAGTAATATAAGAGTGAAATGCTAAAGCACTTACAATTAATTGAGTTACGTACCTGCCAACAAAATTCTCGAGCACTGAACTTTTTCCGGCAGACTGACCACCTACAACTGCTATTTGTGGTAAATCTAATTGCATATGAACCCCCAACTGAGTGAAGGCATCTTGAAGCTTGTTAACAATTGGGATCAATTGTTCCATCCCTATATTGCCCGACATGGCTGCCGGTTTATTCAAAGACTCTTCGTTTTATGAACTTCTCCGCAGATCCTCTGTCGCCTACTGATTTCTCGCCCATCAATATAACCAGAGTTCACACTGCGCAAGCGTGATACGAATGAAAGATAGAGCTTTAAATATAGAGGTCTTGAGGAGACCTATATAGCTTGTGATATAACACCCACATATATATATTATTTCTTTTTAAAGGCATATGTATATCGTCGAACCGTTAAAAACGAATGCGAGCTTAATATTGAAATTTAATCGTCCGAATACCTTTATTGTGTTTATTACGTTAAAAAATCTACAAAAATATACAGTCATGGACACAAACATACACACACACGAGCACACTTCCTAGGCAAAAGTATTTACCCAAAATTTTACGAATGGATGTTTGTAAATTATTCGAGACAACTGATATAAAAATATTTTTTTTTAGTATGAAATTTATTTTTCTTTTAAGCAGAATTAAGGCATTGGCCTAAGCCCATTGTAAGATGGTGTCCATATTTCCTATCAAAGAATTCGACAAACAGCAAGCAACAAGCAATCTACATTCGAAAGTTCTGATATATTTTCTGCTATATCAGAACTATTTATAAGCAGACGGTAATTGAAATTAGATGCTCTATGTTATATAATTATGCATTATAGTGATAATTATAATTGTCTTAATGATATTTATTGCATTGCTGTTCAAATTAACGTGAAAGAATAATACCGTATCAATTAATTACAATAAGGATTACATTTGTTGGACAAAATATGTACAACTACCTCAAATGATGGGAAACTTTTGTATATTGTGTAAATATTTAGTCTCGTGCGTCGTCTTAGAAGTTTAAATAAATGAAAAACGTTTTCTTGTAATAAATTTTGATTTTAGATAATTCAATGTTATGTAATTTTTTGATGATGATGATGTAGGTATTACATTACATTTAATAGAAAACATAGCCTCAGAGTGATAACTATTAATAATAGTGCTGAATAGTAATAATTAATACTTTCCTTAAAAAAGCAACTAAAAAGGGTTTGACAGTTAAGTTACTTTACAGTCAGCGCCATCTATTACGTATTGCATCGCAACAAGTACGTGTTATAATGTGCACACACTTCAAGAATTCATTCAAAATATTGGTAATAATACAATCATGAAAATAGATACACAGACGTCATTTTCAAAATTACACACCATCTTATTTTGCATAACATGGAAAAATTATTTTACACTAATATAACTAATACTAGAATTCTATTCGAGATGGCGTTGTACACTTTCGAATACTTAGATGTAATTTTAATAATATTATATTAGCGCAGTTTAATATATTTGATATGTATATATATACATATATATATCATAAAACACGAACACCCTTAGTTACTATTTAATTTTTTATTAACAATACATCTTTTTATTATTATTTACACTATCTTGAACGCATTGTATTCAATGTATAGAGTGCGCTGTCGCGTCTTTGTGACGTCACAACAGTATTGATTGTGTTGTGAAGGAGATCGTCTTTTGGAGACGCCATCTTAAATAAAGTGATATAAGTTTTGGTAGTGTAGAGAAAGAAAAAATCTGAAGTAATCTGCTTGTAATAAATTAGCATTTCAGCTTAGATAATTTTAATTTCGTAAAACCGAGTGTAACGAACCAAGGTACACATCTATTTTACTTTTGTTATTTTTCGTTTTAGTATAACAATAAAATCGGTTTGTTATTTACCGTTTCATAGAGAATCATTTATTAATACCGTTATTTTAGTAGATTTGTAGTTGTTCCAGTATAAGTTACGTGGGTGAAGTGTAATAATTTGTGTAACAAAAAATTCTCATCGATCCAGCGTCCTTTCAACGTACGGATGTAAGACGAACACGTCAATATACTTTGGGAGGGCAGGGCTCGAATTTGTTCTATCATTCCGTCAGTGCTGTGAAAGTGTTCTGCTGTTTCTTTGCTTTGTGGACAATTGTGTGTCGTTTATTTCAACTTTAATATTGATTAATTTGTACAATTTGTTTAGGAAGTGAAAAAAAAGGTAGAGAGTGCGAGAATTTAGTTGAAGGACAATTCTTTGTGGTGATTGTCGGTTGCATAGTTAGCGTATTGCAGTGATGTAGTGTACAGTTTTCTATAACAAGTGTGCGCTGGTTGCAGCTGGTGGTCGGTGAGAGGGTGACCTCCTGATGGTGTGTACATCGCAGCATGTCTGCACTCTCGACGCCGGGCGGCGGAGGCACTACGGCGCAGAGCAAGCCGACGTCCGGCAAGCAAAAATATCAGAAATTGGACATCAATAGTCTGTATTGCGCCAACAAGGTAAGTTTTTCATTACTGGATCATTAGTGGGCGTATTGGAACAATGATAATAAATCCTCATCTATCATCACTTACATAATTAAAAGGAGACAAAAGTGATTATTATAGGTGCATGAAGGAAGTTGAAGGGCCTATTGATTTCAAGGTTTTTATAACCATTTAAATGCTTGTCTTTAAAAAGAGTTATAAGTACTCTTTTGTTTATACATTTACTAAAATTACTGTACCAAATATATTGTATCTGTACACAATAATAACAGTGGTAATACTAATATTATTGATTTGATACTAGTAATATTCAATGTATAATTTCCTTTCATCCTAAGTATTATTAATGAATATTTGGTAACTCAAAGAATTTTTCTATTATTGTAAATGTTTCTGATATCTCTAAAATTTACAATTAGGTGATAAATGGCCTTCACTAGCCTAGTTTGCAGTACTACTGTTCTATTGAATGGCATTGTTCATTTCCTTACAGTAGGAAGTTTCTAGTTAAACTTTTGTTTAGAACAGTGTTGCCTTTAGAAACAGACTTGACCATATTGTGTGATGTGTTGATTTCAGAACGAAAACTCTGAACCGTCCTCAGTAAAAGCTCAGTTAAGCCGCAAACATGGAATGCAAAGTCTTGGAAAAGTACCCTCTGCTAGACGCCCACCAGCGAATTTACCTTCTTTAAAAACTGAAACTGGTCAAGATCCCAACGCTAAGTAAGTGTTATTTGTCATGCTGTCCATATATCTTTTTATAATTGTTACTTGCACAACATATTTAACTCAATAAAACAATGTAGGTCAGTTATTAACAGTTCTCAAATGCCAATAATATATGACAGTTAAATAAATATAATTATGTATGTATACTTATTTGGTATACAGTTATTCAAATAACAGGTAAGATCTGCTAAGGTATTTTTATTGTTGTAAAACATTTAGCTGAATATCTGTCTATGTTATTCATAGCAAATTTTAAAGGTTTAGTGTGAACAGTTTAACCATTTACTTTATTTTATTAAAACATCTATACAGTCATTTTGGATGTTAAAATAAAATATGTTTTATGGTAATGTATATGGAGGCCCAGAAAATATAAAAAATATATTTTGCATTATATAGAAAATGAAAACTCTTTGTTTCAAATCTAGATCATTATGCCTTCAAGTGTGAAATGATTTGTGTGCCATATTGGGAACATTATGAAGTAAAGGTAATTTTTAGAATGTTGGATTAAAAAAATATTTTAGATACTTAAAATTATGTATATTTTAACTTAACATCTGAGATATTCAATTCTTACTTATATTGTTTTATCATAAACAAATGTATGTTCCATTTTTGTCTCTGCACCTATCTGTCACCTATTTTTATATATGAGAGTAAAAATTTTTACAATAAACACCTCTATGTTGTATACTTAAACACCCCTCTGTAAAAGGTCTTTGTTTGAAATAAAAAAAAACATTAAGGTTAGGTTTCCTCAAACATTTTGAAAGTCAATTTTTAATGTATCAAGGAATAAGCAGTAAAATTACAATAAAAAAAATTGAGAATGGTCCAACAAGTAATGGTTGATAATTCAAAAATTACTTATTAGAGCTATAATAAAAAAAAAGTGAAACTACTAACTATATAATTAGTAAACAATTGGTAAGAGTAGATGCATTCTATAAATATTGCAGTAAGTAGAATAGAACATTTTATGTGATGTAATATGTTTTTGAGAACTAAACCACTTTTATTCTTTTTTTCAGCTCAGTTTCCACTGTTACTACAACTGTATCAATTCCAGCAACATGTACCTCACAAGCCACGGTTAGTATTAATAATTCTCAAAATGTTCATACATTAGGGGGAAAAGGCATTGGATTTGTAACTAGCACTAATTAAATTTTGTACATGTTGATGGTTCCTTTAATTTATTGCTAGAGACCATTTCTCTATATTATTAAACAAAAAAATGGCACAAATCAAAAAATAATGACTATCTATGCTATTATAAGTATCAATTTGAATATATTCTACCATACCTTGTATACCTTACAAATAATATGAAAGGTAAAAAAATATTGTAAAACTATGGATGAATCTGTTATTTTATAACAAACAATTTATTTTTTACTTTATTTCTTTACTGTACATAATATTACGCAATATGCCGCAATGTGATCATTGAAAATCGTTTCAGACTACAACATCGAACAGCAGTGCAATTGCGGGCGGCGCTACGGGAGGATGGGGGGCTCTACCGCCACCGTCTTCATCACATTTCCCCAACGAATTCCCCTCATTGGCAGCTGCCGCTCAACCATCACACCGCTCTGCAGAGCATGGACCACAGCCACAACTCAGACCACAAAGTAAGTCATGTTAATTATCTGGTGAATTTTGGAGCAGCTTCTGTACAACATGAATAGTATAAACAGACAATAACTTCTATATGATGATCTTAAGATTTATATATATTAGATTGCACAAATTTAACTACTTCACAAGTATTAGCTGTTTCATCATATATTTAGATGTTATTTCCTTTACATATTGAATTATAATGAATAGTAGTTCATAAATTATTGTTTTTTTTTTTCAATATATTTTTATACATTTCATAGCGGAAGGGAGCTGGACGTGCGGTGGCACAGCAGGCGTTCGGCAAGAAACTACATCGTCACCCGTCGCCGCGCCCGCCTCCACGCCTGCTTCACAGCAAACACCCGCTTACCGTGCAATTCTGCCATCCTTCGTGTGTATACAATTTTAACATAATAAGCCATATAAAAAAATAAATATCCCCCTTACTCCAAAACCTACAGCTACAACTGCATTGTTGTAAAGATTCGTTAAAAGTTAACACAAACTAAGAAATTTTGTAACACTGCTAAGTCAAAAATTGTTCAATGCTATGTAAAGGTATGTATAGAAAAACTTAAGGTACAGATTATGAAATCTAGGGCATAGACCAATTTATTACCGATATTAAAGAAACAATGTCTGTCAGGATAAGTAATAACTTGCAGGATACAGTGGTTTCAACATTGGTTTACCTTATGGATGGAACGAGTTTGAATTTGGACTAAAAAAATATAATATCCGTCTGTATAATTGTTGCTGTTATTACTCATAGGTATTATTTGTTTACTCAAATGTAATATAATTTTCTTGTTCTTATAATAGCTGATGAAAGGTAGCAGCAGTAGTGGGCTCGTGCCAGGTACTCTGAGCACGTTTCGCGATAACAGAAGTAATAACAGCAGTGGCGGAGGTACTGCTAACAGTAACACAGGGGGGCAGCGCCAAGCACCGAGGCCACCTGCCACTCCCCGAGCCGTTGAGGTTCTAACCGCGCGGCCAATTTTACGCGAAGAACAAATTTCTTCGCTAGACGATATATCTCGTGATGCAGGATGGGCACAACACGATGACATTGATTATGAGTAAGTTACTAATTCATAGTAATTGTAAAAGATTTTGGCCTATGAGAGTTACATATTTATCAAATATTATATTATTTTTTCAGCCAAAAACTGGACTTCTCTGATGGTGAGTCATCGGCTCCTACCAGTAAATCTAATTCTAAAAATAATAATATTCGTGCGTCAGTAGATAATGAACGTATGGAATCTAAAATTCAAGAGCCCGGTGACGAGGACTTACTTTGGGCTGAACGTCGACAAAAGCAAAGCAATGAAGTGGCTCAGGCCGTAGCACGCGCACGTCAGCGCAAAGAAGAGGAACAACGTAGACAGATGCGTGATGCACCGGCACCCCAGCCAGTTAAAGATATCCGTGATCGTGATCGTGATCGTGACCGTGACCGTGACCGTGTAGATAGGAACGAGCGAGATCGGAACGATAACCGAGAAAAGGAAAGTGACCCTAGAGAAAAAGATAGATTTGATAATAAAGACAGGGATAGAATGGAAAACCGAGACAAGGAGCGCGATAGTCGTGATAGAGACGCAGGTTTTAAAGAGTCCCGCAATGATTTACGTGATAGGGAAGGGAGAGACAAGGATCGTGTTGATAATAGAGAGAGAGATCGCGTTGAAAATAGAGAACGATTTGAAAATAGAGAAAGAGATCGTGAACGTGATCGCGAAAGAGATCGACAAAACGATAGCAGGGACAGAGGAAGAATAGAAAACAGGGAGCGCCAAGATAATGACAAAGATAGATGTGATGTGCGTGACAGAGATCGTAATGATAATAGGGACCGTATGGATCGCGATAGATACGACAGAGAAAGGGATAGAGGTGAGAGGGACCGCGACCGTGATCGTGAGCGTATGGACAGAGAACGGAACGACCGGGACTTTAGGGACAGAGATTATAACAGAGATCGAGATCGCGATCGTGATCAGTCAAACCCGGCATTTTCTAAAAACTTTCAAGCTAACATGCCGCCGCGTTTTTTAAGGCAGCAGCAAAACAGGCAGCAAGAGGAGCAGCATAAAGGCTGGGCTTTTTCGGGCAAGCCGGCGCCAAGGCGACAGGAGCCCCAATCTTATAATCCCCCACGTCATGGTCAGCATAATGGCCGACGTTCATACTCAAGGTAATTTTTTTATCTTATTAAACTCATAGTTAATAAACTATATGTGAAATCTTTAGTAGCAATTTTACTTTGCCTTTGTTAAGAGAAGGATAGACAATTGTGTATTAATTTTATTGTATTTACCTTTTGCAGAGATTATTCAGACCGTGAGGATGACTTGAGAAGGGATAAGGATGGGTCTGGGCCTCAGTGGCGTTCTGAAATGCAAGATTATGAAAGATCTGGGAGGGAACTGGATAGATCAAATTCTAAAGATTCATATAAAGATTATGGTGATTATAAAGACAGAAGAAATGAAAATGACAGAAAATCAATGGAGAGTTCCATTGAAAATTCAAGTAGAAGTGCAGCTGATAAATTGACTGAAGTATTTGAAAGAAAAAGCATTGGTGTCACAGAGCCATTTGCTTCTACTGATTCAGCTGTACCTGTGCATACAGAAAGGGGAATTTCATCACCTACTCACCTATCCCAACTCGAATCACCAGAAAAAGATTTAAGTAAAACTTCATGGGCAGAAGTTACACAAGAAGAACAAAATAAAACAATCTCAAAATCCCCAGAAATAGTAACGTCTAAAGAAACTGATAAGAACATGAAAATATCACCTGAACCTGAATCTATTGAAACTAAACCAGCACCACAACCTGTTTTAGTTCAACCTCTATTACAGAACACATCATCTAATAATATTGCAAACTCTTACAATCAAGCATTACAAAATCAGACACTTAAATATCAAAGTAACCCCCAAGCTACTGTTAGTCAAAATTTCCATTCAAATTCAGAAAATAATCAACCATTATCTCAAGACAGTTCATTTAGCAATATCCAAAATCAAAACGCAATGACTATAAATCAAGCTCAACAATTTTTGGAAAATCAAAGCAAACCAGTTAATGTACCAGTTTTAAAACCTCAAAATGATACAACTATAAGCATGCCCCAGGCTCAAAAGCAATCATTAGATCCAATTTCTCAACAAAATATTAGTAGCAAACCAGTACAACCCATTTTGAAAACGGAGAAGGAGGTATCGGAATCTGAATCAATAGCTTCTAAATCTAGCAGTGACCCATCGGTGGGAATTAAAACCAGTGATGTGCGTCAAATTGACACATCTTCAGGTAATATTGATGTTCAGAAACGAGCTATTGACGAAAAAAGAAACGAGAGGCTTAGTAATGAGCAATTAAATAAAATTCCTGATAAAGAACCTGTTGAAAGAAAATCAAGCGGTTCAGGTTCTGAGAAGAAAGGAAGAGGTTACGGTGGTGGTGGCGGGGGCTATAATGTGTACAGTAGAGGTTGGGGGACACGTGAATCTCGCGGGCGACGCTCGCATCGTAGCTCAAGATCAAATAATAGAGCGAGCGAATCAGATGGTTCTACTGATGGTGCCGCTAACACACAACGTAAAGAGCGACGCCGAACACCGAGAAGTCCTCGTGGGCCTAAAAAGATTGAAAGGCAAGAGGATTTAATCAATCCACCTGTAGATCAAGTACCACTGGCAGTAGAAAATATAGAAAACAGGGAACCATTTGCTCCCAGAGGTCAACCGTCTCGACGCGGGAGAGGTGGTTTTCAAGGGACATCTCGACCACCGGCACCTGCCAAGAGGGTAACAGGCTATGGACCTCCTAACACTAAAAGTCCTTTTAGCCAAGCAAACAGGGTTAAGGATAACGACGAAAATAAAGATAACTTGCAAGATGACAAAGCAAAAGCTGGTAATAAATCACGAACGGGATCTTCAACGGGTAGAGGTCGAGATAGACGCCCTAAAGGAGCTGGTGGACCACAAAGTGGAGAAGATGAAAACTGGGAGACTACTTCAGAACATTCCGAAAGTGGTGGTGCGGGAGTCCGTCGTCGATCTATTGGAGGAAGACAGTCAAGTCAATCCCAAAAAGGTCAAGGAGGAAGAAATCAAAACTCGGGAAATCGACAGAGTAATAATAGAAATATTCAGGGAGGAAAAAAAGATGCTGTTGGTGACATCAAAAATATTGATCACATTGGAGATGCAATGGCAGATGTTAAAATACCTGCTGTAAAAAAAGATGACGAAGTTATTGATGACGGCTTCCAAGAGGTACGAAACAAAAAGAACTCAAAGGATGCCAGAGCTTCATCAAAGGAAGACAATCAAAATATTTCAAAACAGCCTAGATCTCGTTCTAACCAAGGCAATGGTAGAAACGGATCGACATCTCGAAATGCAAGTGATAAATCTAATGCACGAGGATCAGCGCCAGTACCTGGCAAGTCTAATTCGCAATATGATCGTCCGCGGCAAGCCAATTTAGCGCCACGCTTTGTCAAACAAAGACAAAAGCAACAAATGGGACTTGTGTTTGGCCCAGATACTGGAGCAGCTCCTCCCCCACCTGCAGTAAACGCTTGGGATAAACCTATTTCACAATCTTTGCGTGGAAATGTCGATGAGCCCATTGAAATCATTGACAACAAATCGAGTCAGTCGAGTCAACGAAGCACGCCTGGCGAGGCTCCACCAGAAAATAAACCTACTCCAGCTGCGTGTGCAATTGTGACTGATAAATCTGGTGTTCTTGATGGGACCACACCACCTGTAGAGACAATCATATTTGAAAATACTAATTATAAGACTGCACCGCCAGCTGAGGCCTTAAAACAAAAATATCAACCCAGCGCAAATACTGCCAAACCTCAAGGAGAAGAGGTATCTGCTGAAATGGAAGCTCGGCCGCTAGCTTTTAATGGGGATGTTAGATCACGTCCTAGATCTATACAGGATATTATGTCAGAAAACGGTAGGCCTGTATCTGAAGCAGATGGCAGTCTAGGATTGCAGATGCCGTTTGATACATCGCAAAAAGCAGAGGACTCCTCAGATATGAAACTGGATTTCGCTTTTGACTCTGATCTTGGACAGCTTACCGAAGATAAATCTGCAAAGACCCTCGGATTGCCGCGTGGTACACATATGAGCACGTCTAACACAATTTCCCCCTTGGCAGCTGATCTCAATTTAAAAATAGCAAGTGTTAAGAAAGTTTGGGAAATGCCAGCGGTAGCCGAAGGAAGCGAAGAATTACAATTTGCCGGTTTTGAAGAAACAAACAACGAAACTGGCGCTCCTCCCAATGTTTGCAAAGTGAAGCCTACTCAACAGTTACAATCGCCGCCCCCGCAACATTACAACCACGTCGGTTACCAAGGAGGATACGGTGGCTTGTCAGTTCCTTCGCCACCGGCAGTATTTAACTTTAATTCGTCGCAACAATTGCTGGGTTCTTCGCAGCAGCTGCCACAGCAGGGAGGCTTGTATGGAGCCTTCTTAGATCAAAGTCGCGGACAGTTCGGTGGGTTTCCTGGAACTCCGTATGGCGCTGGATCTGCAGCTCCATATAATTATCAACCTCCACCTGATATGTTCCAAAGTCTTCCAAGTCAGTACCGCATGGTGAGTGTTATATATAAATTAATAATAATATTAATTAATTTAACTTTTTTATAAATAACCTTCACACTTATCTTTTAATAGGCGGCAGCTGCCGGAGGCGGCGCGGCATTCGGTCAATCGGGACAGCTGGGTAATAATCCTAGCACTGTTCTTATTTCAAGCACATCAAACTCTCTTATGTCGGCTACAGTTAAGCCCTCATCACAACAGATAGGAGCTATCGGTCAGTATTATGGTTTTTTATTTGCTTTCTTATTATTTGCATTTCTGTTCCTACTGCAGTTAAAGCCGTGGCTGCACTTCGTCCGGTGTCCGGAATTTTCTTCCTTAATTTTGATTAAACACATTAACATTATTGGTTAGTATTAGGGGCTACATGAATTATGAGGCATTTTTAAATAACCATATATGGCTAAACTGTTTATTAACTAAGAACAGAAACTTTTAGGTCAGTTACAATCTAGACTACTAGATCTCTGGATATAAATAATGTTAAAACTCAATTGTTGTGAAGTAAAATAAATTTTGTTGACTGGTTTCACACATTCAATATTCACAGGAAGCAAAGGCGGTGGCGTCGGCGGAGTGGGCGGCGTCAACACGTTCCAACAACAATACATGGGATATTCAGGACCCGTGGGAGACGCTCCGTACTCCCTGCAAGGCCTGTTGCCGCGGCCCGCCCCCCCTGCGTCTTCATACTACTCGCCCTACCAGCCTCCTGCCGCGCCTGCGCCCACCTACCCGCTGCAGTTCACGCAACCTGCGCAATCTAGCGCATTCAGCTCGCAGTTCTTATCCTCCCAACTGCACGTAGCGGCCGCCGTCCAACAGATGCAGGTATGTTTTACTCTATTACAGATTTTCTTCTAAAATCTGACATTGTTACTTAATGAGCTCATCTTCAAATATGAAGCTTTCTCAACCAGTGACTCAATAGGTGTGGCATTATTTTTTTTGCCAGGGTCATATTTTAGAAAACTATATCTTGGGAAATTGGAGTTCCTTTATGAAAACCGATTATAAGTACTGATAATTTTCAAATGGTATAAGCTCGTGCTATGATATATATGATGTGAAGGGGTGAAGTAGATGTTTTTTCCTTATTTGTAAAACAAAGAACAATTCTATAAGGCACTTGTCTAATAGATGTTTTAAAATTGTAAATTATCGTTTTTGGGTAAACAATATGTGTCATTTCATTATTAATTTGAATACACCTTTTTAACGTAAATTCACTATTTTTTTTTTTTTTTTTTCAATTTAATTTACAAGCGGTAGAAAAAAGGGAAAAATCTGAGTCTGAAATACCTTGTACCTGAACGGAGTCGGGTACTGCTAGGAATATTATAACGTTCAATACTGTGAAAGTAAGTATTGTGTTATTTTTTTTTTTACAGCAACAGTATAGAGCCCCGCCGCTGCAACAACAGTATGCGCCGCCACAGCCGCGCCCGCCTCCACAACAGCAGCTAAAAAGTCCTCTACATGAGCATGCCAATGGCTTTGCCCCGTTATGCGACGCGTCCTCACCAACGCCCAAAGGAGCTACCAAGCCGCAGAAACCGCACTCTCCGCCGCACAAGTACCATGCGCCGCCGCCGCACGCGCCGCACGGGCCGCACGCGCCGCACCCCACCCATCCGCAGCACCCACCGCCGGCGCACACGCCACATCAACACCACCAACACCAGCAACAGGTTATTTTCGAGGTGACAGCCTTAATGGATTCAAGAATGTTGGAATTAGGAAACCAGTTCCCCTAACAGATCACTTTTAGTTCAAGATCTTTTCTTTTGATGTTACACTACTGAATGACTATTTGTGTTGTTTTCGCGATCTTTCCTCTCAAACACATTGGACACGTATGCCACTTTTAAACATAAGGCTGTAAATGAATTAACCAGTGTGAGCACCCTTTGATGCACGCCAATTTACTTACAGTACTGCAATAAACCCGTCCTCGGCAGAATACAACGCAACGTAAATTGATACTTATATGACACATTATTTGGCAAATTTAAACATTTAAATGACATGCATTTTTTGTTCATTAAAGCTGTTTTAAGTTCAAGTATTACTAAGAAACTATTTTATTGTTGCTCTTCAGCAAATGTTACCTGGCGGTAACAACGGGCGTTGCGGCGGAGGAGCGAGCGGCGTGAATGGCGGTAACGCATTAACTCGCGGAGGTATGGCCCCGCGCTATCCTGCGCCCATCCAGCGCCCCCACGCGCCCGCGCTTCCACTGTACCGCGCGCCGGCGCCTGCGCCCCGCCCCCCACACGCGCGGCCAAACCTCTATTACCATCACCATCAGCGCAGTGAGTACTCACAGTATCGACTTTGATGGATAATTCAGATATGATATTGGGGAGAATCAATGGCCTGACACGATACTAATATTGTTATTATCGGTGTAAACGTGACTGCCGAAGAACGTGTCGACTGCTGAGAATCAATTGTTTAGCAAAATGAAACTCACCATTATATTTCTGTATCTAATTTACAATCCTTATGAAGCCGTCAAACGAAAACGAATCCACGAGCATGTTATATCTATTTCGACGCGTGATTTGTCTTATTTGAATTATCCATAAATACCACAACAGAAGTGCACACATGTGAATGAGGATTCTACTGAAGTGAACGTGTCTGTACACACAGACGGTAGCGGGGGAGCGGAGCGCGCACCGGAGAGCAACGAGCAGGCGGCCGAGGAGGCCGGGGACGCCCCAGCCGCACCCGACGTGCCGCCGGCCGCCGACGTAAAGGCAGACTGAGCGCCAAGTGCGCTCAACCCTCATTCGCTAATCGAGCGCTCGACGGAATACCGCCGACGTCGCTGAATTTAGCTTCTCGATATTTTAATTAAGTCGTAAATTATGGAAGTGATGTAAGATTATTTAAAATTGACACGGATCACGCACCTCAGCTCTGCATCCGTGTTGACAATGCCGGGTAGCCTCGGGCTGAGCCCGGTGACCGCTAAAAGTGCGCGAGAGGCGTTCCGTTTGTTTGTATGTAAATATATTGATCGGACGGACATCCGGCTATCTAATTGACTGTTACAATTTAAGTATATATGTATAAACGCGAACGGTCGGCGGCCTCGCTGCGATTGACTAAGCATCGCGAGGACTTTACGTCCATCTGACAGACGCTGCCCCGAGACATCTCACTAGTGAATATGTAGCTACAGTTTTGCATAACGAATGTCGATGCAATATAAATAAATAATAAATGTATTTGGAGCGAAGACGACAAAGTTGCGTTTCTCGTCAAGTGACTGGTGCGTGTTAGCGCTCCATGTATCATAATCAATTATTATATGAGAATAAAATTATTATGACCTACATTGCAACTTGTTATTTTAAATCCCTTTTATATCCAAAAAGCCTGTTATGTCATGTCGTGCCATGGGATAGCAATTAAACTATATTTTCGGGGTACATTTTATAATTCCGCTTAAATTAAATACATAAAATTATTTTATAGCACCTTTTATTTTATTTAAAAGTTTTATAAACACTATGCCATATAGTAAACTGGCATTACATGAGGGCTAAGGAAAACCATAAAATTGGAAACAGTAATGAAGGAGTGTGATAAATACATACATGAAATTGTTTTAAAGCCTGTCGAGCTACCTAAATAGCCTCCATCCTCTTGCTTGTATTTCGACTGGGGGCGCCGACGGCCAGTACTTTTTGTTCCTGTAATCTTGCCGGCTATTGCGTTAAATAAATAAAAGATACCTACTCATACCCAGTCGTATTAATACGTGAAAGGAAAACTACACGTATTTAAGAAATTCACACAATTAAATTTTACATGAATAAGAAATACGAAAACCTTAATTTTATATATGTATGTCTCTAATGTGGCACATATGTATATTATTATATAGAAAGTAGACTATTAAAAATATCAATGTAAATTACTCAATGATCGATTGAATTATTCATCTCGACTGCAGAAAGGACTAGTTTAGTTTAATTTATTTATAATGTTGGCTTTAAATTCGTTTTCACATATATTACCACCCCAATGCTTTGTGATATTAAATGTAGATGAAAAAAAACCATCTGTAATTAGTTGTGAACGATTATAACAATTAAAACATCAATATTAACCCATACAACCATTTTGATTTATAAAAGCCAAATAAGTTGCTGTATCAATATTTTACCGAATAATTTCGATACACTTCACAAACCTTGTGCTTTGTTTGCACCTTGTGTCCGACGTTGTATCAAAGTGTAGTAATTTGATAGTAACATATAACGTTACGTAACTTGTCCGTAATATGAAAATAATATCTTCATTAAATAAATTTTCCCAAATCAATTTATTCGTAAGTAATTTAGTATTTATTACGTCTGTACGCCCAGTTATAATTGTTATATTCAGCCTGTGAAACAAAAAAAATCAAATGTTGGTCTCTACGTTACTTGTAACTAAAATAAAATCGGTACCATGCACACCAAATTCTGTCGAGTTAAATTGTTATAAACAAT
>DWPA01002453.1:0-15740 GCA_018251375.1 Calpodes ethlius
AAATCAATTACATACTAGTGTTTTAACAGCTTTTGTGTTACTAATGCAATAAAAGAATATGGTTTTAATCAACAGAACTACAAGAATGTATCCCCATATTGATAAAATAAGGCAAACAAGAAATTTATGTCTGAAGTAAATTGAATAAATGATTCGGGTGTGTGTACTATTAGACACAGGTTACTGAAACGAGGCGAGGGCGTGTTACCAGTATCAAATAAATTGGTATTTATTGTTTCGTGGTAAAACGAATCGTATTACATTGATTAATACTAGGAATCTTTAATTTATGTGTCGTGAGCGTTAAAATACGGAGCCAGACCCTCGCCACGTGAAAGCATTAATTTATATTTCATCAAAGGATCAAAATGTACGTTTTATCCAACTATCAAACGCAACTGTGTTCAAGATGTGTGAGTTCAATATGCTTTTTACATGCCGTGTTCAAGATGTGCTTTTTACATACCGTGTTCAAAATATGCTTTATAGGTACTTGTTGTTTCTTTACCTCCATTTAAACATTAGACACGGAATTCGATTGAATGTCTTATTTCGAATATTTTTACTTATACAGTGACTTTGCAGCCAATTAAATAAATCTTAAATTTACTTGTTCAGATATTTTAAAATCATCTATATACCACTTTTTATTTCATGTAAAAATTAAGTGTCGCGGCTGTTAGCGCGCAAAAAAGGAAAGGTTTCATTAACATGTTTTGGCAATAAATTAAGACTGCCTTTCACACTTTTACCATTACCAAAAGTAAAATACAAAGTTACGATAAAGCTGCCCTTATTTGATCGCTACATGTTGATTTTTAAACGCGCGCTATTAAAAGTTTAAAGTTAAAAGTGTACTTGACAATTTTAAACTTTTAAATTATTAGAAAGATTTAAATTTCCTGAAAAGAAACAATTTTAGAACGTATAAAATAAAAAAATATTATCAAGTTATGTATGGTTAATAATGTTTACAATAATTTCAAATTTAGAAGATAGTTAAGAGAAAGAGAAGAGAATAATATTAAGAAGAATAAGTTAGGTAAACCTTTTTTTACTTCAATATTACTTTAACACAGTTTATTTTTTAACCTTTACGATGCAGATGTTAACGAAGTAAATCGAACGCGAATCGCTCAATTAGGTATAATAATAGATCTGAGAAAATTACTACATAACACGTACTTACCTGAATATTACACTTTTATCAATGTTATTTTCTCTAATCGTACACTAACTAAAGGTGTTTTAATAATAGTGGTTGTATCAGTAACTCACAATTTATTGTATGTTTAAAATATTATAATGTTGCTAAGTTACCTTCAAACTATTGCATTTTTATGGCATCAACTGTTTAACTGTCTTTTATTTGAATACACCATTCTAGGACTACGAGATAATTTAAATTTAATTAGAAAGATAATGTTCATATCGTTTCGTCGGAATAAAAGTATACTTAAGCGTATCTGAATATGTGAACGGATATCCGATCACTATTCAGAATATATAGTTAAAATTTACTAATGCTAAAGAATAGATAAATCGTTGTGTTTGTTGTAGTATATTTTTTATTAAATTAGAAAGTGGACATTTTTAAGTATTAATTTGGTAGTAGAGAAATTACTCATTTATTACACTTGAAAATTATTATTTGTAGAAGATTATAGACTGATTCATAATTATTGAATCATTAACACGCTGAATCAATGGTACGAAATTATAAACGCATTACATTAAAATGCCAATATAGAGCAAGTTCTTCAGTAATAGTCAAGTATATTTCGAGTTACCAACGTTTTTTCAGAAGTTTAAAAATCTTGAGAATCTATAAGTTTGTAGTTTAAAAACTTAAAATATCATAGGACCTAAAGCAATATGAAAAATTTTAACTTCGTAGGATAAGGAACAGATTACTCGCGTTTCTTATTCAGTTAATAAAATTGAATCAAACAAACATACCTACTAACTAACAAATTAACAATCTAACAAACTAACAAACATTAGAAATAAAATAAAATCTTGAAATAATCAAAAATGATAACTTTAAAAACGTCTCACCCGGAGACTTATATACGTACTTACTGTATTTTTGATTTCTTAAAAAAAAACTTCGCTATTTTGTTCTACATTAACTAACTTACATGAAGAAATGATAAGGGATCCAATATTGAAAAGCGATGCACCAATTTCAAAGAACTCTAAAAAGGCTCCGATAAAACCCTTCTTGTTTACTAGAGTCAACCACTATACGCCAGCAAATTGATGAAGTAAGTATCACTTGTAATTCAGCTCTCCAGCCGCTATCAACTAGCGCCATCTGCAGCGAGTTGTACTCACTCCCTAGGATCAATAGGATAGCATTATAACTATTACAGTTTGGTGCAGGCGTACTGTATTCTCGGTCACTACATCCACGAATATGAATGCCTTGTTCATCAACCAAGGATCCAGTTTTCGTCTTTCGAAGGTAAAAGTAACGCTTATATATAAGATCACGACAGGATTTTTAAGTTGGTAAAGTTGCAAATTCGGGTAGTTAACTATTATTTTAACTAATATTGTTATAATTGTTGACAACTTTCAAAGAAGTTGCTTTGGTATCAATGGCTAAGACTGACTGCAGTCAGAAGTCAACATGTAAAAGTTTATTGATAAAGGACAATAAATATGTAATAGAATATGAATCTGGAAGCTGTTGAATAGTTCAGACATTGTTAGCTATCGATCAACTTCGAAGCAATAAGGTGGAATATACCTCAGGTTTCCTCAATTATTAGCTTCCGACTTCACATGACAATTAGATACCTTGTGCATACAAACTCACTCAGAAACATACCCTCTTTGTATCTATAAGCATATATTATTAGCAAGTTTAATCAAGGCACATTATTACAAAGCTTGACGTGAATTTTTCATTAATTTTACGCCACAAAATTAAAGCTTAAAAAGAAATAATGAGAATATTAGTTAGTATTATATGTTGTTTTTATGAGTCAATAGATAAATGAGAAAGTGCAATAATGGGTCGAAATCAAACAATACAGAAAACATTGATCCTTTAGTCAAGAACCTCGTAAAGTAAATAAATAAAGTTGTCATCGCTACCTGACCCCGTGTGCGTCACTGTTATCGGACGGCCCGTACCATCCACTGGCCAGTTATCGTAAGTGGGCGATTACTTTTACATCACGTATATTTTTTATTAATACACAACATTTTTTTTTGTTGATAACATTGTAAAAATATATGCTGTCAGTAGGCGTGATAGGTGAATGTGTAAAATATTTTTGGTGTGAATATTTTATGTAAGTACTCTGTATTTAATTAGATTATTCGAGAATAATTTTGTTTCAAAATGTGAATAAAAGCGACGCTATGAGGAGGGTTATTGATCGATTGTCCGTTGTCTAAAGAGTAACTGTCGCCGTAAAACGGGCAATATATTTTTATGTCTAATCATATATTTGACATATTTTTTTAACATTTTAAGTTGTAATAATATTTGACGTATAAGTATTTTATCTATGTAATAATTTAAATTTATATTGATAAAGGACATGGTAAAAAAAACATTTTGTATTTTATAAAATCCTAGATTTTTTTTTACATTTCGTGATAATTATCTTAAGTATTTGTAAGTAACATTTTTTTTTTCATAGTTTTTTTTATCAATTGTAATTCAATTACACGGCTTACTAGAAATCTCAGGACGCCATTATTAACGGCGCGGGGCATTGCCCAACTTACGTCGTAGCACTATGAATAGCCTAACATTTCACGGGTGATTATCCAGATACTTTGATAGATAACCTTGTCGATATCTATTTAAAATAAGTGGAGGCCTTTACAATCACTAAGGCAACCATCAGACCATGTCTGTCCACGATTGCTTACTTTAGTATTCTATAAATTGTCTCCCTGATTTTGTTACGAAAATATGTCCATTTAAAATTCAATGACCGAAGTTAGATCATAATTGTTAATGAAATGTTATGAAAATATTTACCCATTGTATGTTTGTTTATTATATGTATGAGATTTTTACGTATTAACCATAGAAAACAGTCGGGTAGTCCTATAATAAAGTAAAAAAAAATAATACTCAATATTTACAAAAAGGACTAATGTAGATGAAAACTTAGTTTCTTTTCAATAATTTCCTTTTAGCCTAATTGATACAAAGATCTCGATTAAAAAGGTAACAGTACCTACCTAATTAGTACTAAAGGAAAAAGATTTGTCGACATATACACAGGTAAACATGTCGACATAGCTCGTAGAATTAGCTTGTTGTAGTGACAGTACACGTCGTTGGAAGGATCCATAAATTCGTGATAATGAAAGTGCTGAAATGGTGACAGAACAACCTTGGTAGAAAAGTGGTTTCCAGTCTCACCGCGTCTTCTATCATGAATCAACGGGATTTCCGATGAAAGCAGAAGCCAGGAACTAATCAGAGTATTGCAAGTATCGGAGTCGATTTCCAGAAGAGAATCTTCGAAGACTGATAGAAGCGTCAATGGAAGGTAAGAAATACAATACTTCGTAAGTATTAAACAAACCTGTATGTATTCACCTTCATTAATGCGAATTGGGGAAGCGTGATGGATTCAAATTCAACACTTGTATCAACAGGTAGTCAACTTGTAGTCAAGTTAAAGTAGTTGTTCAAGTTTAAATAATAACTTAAGCAGATTCTCAGAGTATTGTAAATTTTGACAGTCCTTAGCTGTTCTTTAAAATTCTTAGCTGTTGATGAAATAGTTGCTAAGTAATAACTTTAACTTGACTATAGATACAAGTGTAAGTCTCTACGGTATCCACAATAATTATTATAATACTATCCTCAATATCAATGGTATAGATCTAAAAGTGATCAGTTGGAAGGGTGAACGTTAGTACTCATAGGAAACAAAAACATAGCTTCGGTTACTGATGCCGATTGTATTTGTAAGAGTTCGGTCACTTTATAAGTTTTTTTGATAAATAATAGGTATTCAATATTTAAGCAAATATTTTCTTACATCTATTCAAAATACCTACCACCATCTTCTGCTAAAAATTATTTTGCTTCCCTTTTCTGTCTCGGCTTGCGACGCATCGGTGATGCTTACGGTTACTAATATCCATGGGTGATGACGGCCAATTAGATGGACAGTTTTATATTAAAAAAAATATTTTGTCTAAACTAACTTTCTATTTAAAAAGATTTGCAAGTTCAACTGTCAAATGTAGCATCGCTACTACGTAGGCGTGGATGCCTCTTCAGCGCTAAAAAACAATTTTCATTGATTTTTCTTTTACTATTGAGAATAAAAAGTTCACCGGGAGCTAAATCACGACTATAGGGTATATTAAATATGATTTTAACACCAGATCTCTACAAAACAACTTTTTTCTAAGGAATATGTGAGACAAAGGGAGTTATCATGATGCAGCATGGTTGCCTGATTATTCTTCTCTCCCGCACAACTCCAAAACTACGAGGAGTAGTAGTATTCATTCCGTGTTACTAACCTTGAACTTTCCACCACTGACGTCAACAAATTTCCGCACTACAAAAAAAAAATTTGACATATTTTTTTACGAGGTTGTTGTTATTTTTTACGGGATTATCCTCGTGTTATTTTGCGGATAAGGTTGATAGCTATTTAAGCCGTTTTCGGAGAGCAAACGAGGTATTCAATGACTATTATACGAATATTCCTCACTCCGAGATATTGTAGGATGGTATGAATGAATTAGTCCTAGGATCTTGATAACCGTGTATGTAGCTAATGTAAGGATACTTGGAACCAACGTTTTGTGGTAATTTTTGGTGATTTTGTGGTCACTGGTGTGCTTATAACAACTATAATATCATAATAGTGTTATCAACTAAAACTTTTAGATTTTTGGATTAGATGCATGAATTGAATTGGCGAAGATCGTAAATAAGAATTCAAAATCGTTCTTTTTTTTTATTAAAATAATGAAGATTTTTGGCATCAGGAATTTTAAGATTGAATTATAATTGAATATACCAAGAAGACGTACGTCGCCTTATATCACGTCAAATAGTTGTTAATTGTTCAGGGAACGGGAAAAGCTGGTATTTATCAAAAATATTGTTATTGCACTAACAGCCATATAGGTATTATAATATGACAATTATCCGTAAATATATTATTGTACCCAAGTATTATAGTTTATTAGAATTTTGTAACGATTCACACGTTTTAGTAGTTTTACACTCAGTTTAAAAACACCGGCAAAGTAGAGTGCACATGGGGTTTCAGGGGGCCACTGTCCCCCCCTGGGATTTATATCTTCAGTCCGTTTTTACCTTTGTTTAACGAAATATTTGGTACCTACCTAGAATTATATTTTTTCGTTGAAGCTTGATGTTGATTTTATTATATTTGAAAAAAGTTGGAATTCGAATCTTAATGTCATTAAATTCAATCGCATTGTAATATTTATGTAAATAAAATTTAAAAAAGATACAAAAAATATTCTATACGATGTTAATTTATAAAAGGTATGTAAATTTAAAACATAATAGTACACTGCCATCTTAGTAAAAGTTATTTAATGTGAAGAGTATATAATATAGGTAAGTGCTATTATTAAACTCGTAGGTATTAGATATTAAAACTAATGGTTTGGTGAAATGAAAAAAAGAGTACCTATATCATTTAATTCATATTGTCTTCGATTTTTTTTTATGTGGCATTGATGTTAGTACCGGTAAGTACGGCCAGGCAAAGACAATAGCTTAGATAAGTCTTTGGAACGTTATTTCATATGTTATTTGCAATACGACAAACTTGATTATAACTTCGGCGTAGATTTAATATTACATACTAGCTTTCTGCTCGCGGCTTCGCTCGCTTGATCTCAGACTATTAGATACAACTACGTCAATGATATTGACGTCATGCCAGGACAGTTTTTCTTTTAATTGTGGACAAAATACGTATCTAATACGACATATAATCATTCATCCCTTATTGCAACCTTTTCAACCATTATTTTTCCGTCTCCTGGGTCTAAGCTACCCCACCAATTTTCAGCCAAATCGGTATAGCCGTTCGTGAGTTATAAATAGTGATGCTCTATAAATAATTGAAATAGCTATATACAGATGTCAAAAAAAAATGCTTAGTAGATTCTTAGTATCACTTTTTTGGATAGTTTAAACTGTATTTAACTTTACAGAAATCCGTCTCTTTTACTCAACGTTTTTAAAGAGTGCACAAATGATTTTTTCACAAGCTATTTTTGGTTTAAGTCTGTCGTACTAATTATGGAACACACTGTATATTCTTTTTTCCTTTAAATGACTAATATTTACACGAATATAAATAATCTATAAATACATATAGCGAATCACATTCGGGTTGATGTATAAACGCAACGGACTTTATTATAGTCGGACGTCAGAGTACGAGTGTTAAAGTGTGTGGCGGGCACACAGTTATAAAAAACTACGTAACTCAGTGTTAAATAAAGAGTCCAGTGTAAACAAATGATGGACGTCACGGACCAGGGTTCAGTGGCCAATGTCTCCGGCGTTGCGGCGCCTCGGAATGTGGAAAGTGTTCACGTCACACACCAATAGGTTCGTTCGTAGTAATTATATTTTGCGCGCGCCGATCAATATGATAGTTTTCCGCGCAGAACACGTAAAAACAAATGATTATCAAATGGAATTAAAACTTCGGATTTGCAGCTTTCTAATCTGTGGCAAATATAATAGAGGCATTATTAAATAATTTCTACTACATTTTAAGATGCGGAGATAAAGTACTTAAAAAAGTAAACTATTATTTATTGTTTATGATAGTTATGCATTATGTATATACAGATTAAACAAACATTGTTATAATCTATGATAATTAAAAAAAATGGTTAGGATGGATCGTTAAAACCAAGTGAAACTAGATATTGTTTCATCTGTGAAAACAGGCAAAAAATTAATGGTCTGTGATTTTGTGATATTCTGTTTGTTATTAACTGTCTTGAGTTTCATGCGCCATATAGGAATATAAAAAAAAATCTTACTAAGAACAGGCCGTTAACACAGACACTAAGAATATTGTCTTATCCAAGCGAAAAGAATTCATAAATTACCGAGATATGTACATGTTACCCTAGACACTAATTCTTAATATTAGTTGTAAATATGTGTATATATGTAAATATGAGATACATACATATTCATTATAACCACTATTTCATTATAAATTAAAAAAAATAAAGATTATACAGATACATATATATTATCAACAGTTTGCCCTTAGTATGATCTTGTATTTGTTCCTACCTGCAAAAGGTTCGACTTTGAGTATTAATTAATCTGTGGTTCGACTCAGAAAATATTATGTTGATGGGATTGGTTTCATGGGCGTACCGAAATGGGAGGGGAGAGGGCAGGCCTTCCGGGAAGATCGCTGTAGGCTCTCAAGACATTAGAAAATCTCCTCTAATCTACCAACTACGTAGGTGACAAATATATTTAGAATAATTTTGATATAACCTCAATTAAGTGTACAGACACTAACATTAATAAGCTTATAGGATCAGACACACAAAAGATTATGAATACAAAAAGAAGTGGAATTTTAGAATTTTTTGATACGGTAAGAAGCTTTAATCCTTTGATTACTATGCCTTCATATTTTTGTTCTGAGACTCGTTTTGCAGGTAAGATGCATTAACCTATGGCAGCATATGACACATAAATAATGATATACGATAGTACTCTGTACTAGTGTTTTAAAGTGTACTACAAAAATATTATCGGTATCGGTAATCGGTAAGTAAATAAGTTGTTGGTAACTCTTAAAACAAGGATGTTAGATTTTAAATCCAGGTCCAAAAATATACTAAGGATAAATCGTGCACGCTTTGTACGCCTGGAGATATATAAAAATGAATATGTTGATTTTAATTAGTTTAGTAATAGTAATAAGTAACAAAATTATTATTTTTATATCACCGTGAAATAAGCTTTGATTTGGTGATTTTTGAGGTGCTGATACTTATATTGATTTATATAGTAATAACGCTTTGATTGCCCTTTTGACATGAACATATTTTTGTAATTATATACTTATTTATTTATTATATATCGATATATATTTAGTTATATTCCCTATTCCTCCAACAAGACATCTCATTACAGAACCGAAATATAAGAAATTATTATTAATAATATGATTTAGTTTATAATGTCCATTGACCCATATTGTAACTTTTCCACAGAACTAATGGTGCTTACGAGGCCTGATTCAACAGTTTGTTCAACATTTTCCAATACGTAACCGGTAAGCGAGCGATGCGAGGGGTCCGGGGTTAGATTCCCGGCTAGGCCAGGTATTTATGTGACAAATAAATGTTTGTTCTCGGGTCATGGGTGTTATCGACGTGTTATTTGTGTTATCCATGCCGCCCGCGACACAGGGAATCCTACTGCAGGGGTATAAGTGTGTTATCGTTCGTGTCTGCTCAATCATGCGACAGATACGCAATAACGACATAATCAAAATTAATGACACGTACGGGCAAATGGTCGCAACTCTGATAAATTTACAACCGTAAAAACACATAAAATTGTACTGACAGTATCGCTAGCTCGTCTTTTGCTTGTCGCAGCATTGTTTCTACGACCGTACAGCTACTTAGAACACACTAGTCTCTGTCGCGGAAACGTCGCATGTTTGGATAGCAAATTGTCGCAAATTTGTGCTCGCCAACGATGTTGTGCGACATTTTATCGCTACGCTATCGCACTTGTGATTAGTCACTTAGTTCCGTTAATACCAGAACTGTCGCCGGTTTGCGAGTTAATACTAAACCGTAGATCGATTCGCGGTACTAAAACTCCTCGCACATGTATTTCATTGTTACTTCATTGAAGATTGGGTATACAGGGTGAACTATTATTGTTTAACGTAAATATTTAAATACATTTTAGTATACAATTATTAAAATATCGCCTAATTTGTTTGGTGCATTAATACAATGAAGCATTTAAATAAATGTAGTTTTTAATATTTAAATTTCGATTTCGCACACAAACTTAACCGTTATAAGTTTGTGTGTGTGTGTGTGTGTGTATAAATAGCTGTAACCGTTTACAATTTTTTTTTTTATATCATGTTGAACTAAAGTGATGAACGCGTGTGGTAATATCGTGTACTTACGATCGCTGACACGCACGAAAGTATAAGAATGTGTTTTTTGACAATAGAAAGTGGTATTTAACCAGTAATTATAAAGAGAATGAAACTATTTATGTGTAGCCTAAAAATGCTCCCGTGAAATGGTTACACATTGCGTTCATTATTATTCTATTGGTATATCATTTTTTGTTTAGTAAAATATGCATTTATAATTGTTATGCAAAATAGATCCAATCGCTAAAACAAGCTTTTGAGAAAATAGACCTTTAGTAAAATTTTACATAAAGATAATGAGGTATAACTAGTTAAAAGGAAAAACGTACCATGCAGCTTGAATATTTTTTTGCATATAACAAAATTTATATGGAGATGACATTGGGGTATAACTAAAAAAACGATAATTGTGGGTTGGATTCATTTAGCATAACTATGCCCAAATACAGATAAATTTCATGTATTAATGCAGTGGAGAAAACTATTTTATTTAGTTGCTAAGTTTTCGCTTAGACATTACTAGGTTTAAGTACTTTTACAAGTTAATAGTTTTAAAGACTCAATACACGCTGTTTCAGTGTTAAAAAAATTTTAACTTTGCTGTTCACCTTTCAGGAGTTCCCTCGTCTGGAGTCTACCATGAGTGTAAAATCGGGCCACACTTAGCTTTTGTTGTTTTGGTTACCTGATATTTATTTATGTGATACAAATACAACTTAATCTGTATAATTTCGGTGAATGTAGGTCAGTGAATTTGTAAATAATTGTGATACTGGCAGTTAGTTATTCTTCTCTATGGACAGGACTTTATTCGAGTTGACAGATAAAATATGGAACAGATGGTTGTGACGCTTAATATTGTAAAATATTAAAAAATATATATTTAATAATCATTAATACATTCAAAGTTGTTATTATAAAGATAGTTTTATTTCTTGACCTCGCTCTAAAAAAACTAATCATAAATTGTCATCGGAACTAACACAATGTATCAAATTTCAGTACCGTTGTTTAAGAGAAAATAGTTCTAATTCATTTTCCAAGTGTTGACCCAAAACATTAACAAACTAATAAACATTGAAGTTTTAAAAAATATGTTTTCTTTGAATAGTATTTTGAGGTTATAGATAAGTAATGCAACCTTTTTGGATCGAAATTTAAGCTCCACTTGTTTAATTTTCGGTCAAAACGCGTTGCTGATGTTTTAGTGTGACTGATGTCCATGGGCAATAGGGTTCATTAGCAATGGTGGGTTTCCTATTTGTTTTTCGATTAGTTACATATAAATACTATAAAAAAACCAAAGAAAATAGGTATTGAATTGTTTTTTTTCTTTGTATGTGTCTGAACGAAATTATATTCTAACCACCGTGTTCACAAACAGTGCTATGAGGTCTCACAGTGAAATAGAAGCAAAGAGCGATTGTGCGTATTCCCATTTCAATTTCTTGATTTTTTTATGTATGATTGTACACCGGTTACTTGAAGATAGTTTGACCAATTTGGATGATTCAAATCTGACGATGTATCTGTAACTGAATAAATAGATGTTAAAACATGTAGCTAGTCGGAATTACTATTTGTATATAGTTACATGAAAAATGGAGAATAAAGTTTTAACAAAGTCTATCCAACTCCATAAATATTAACTTAAAAGTATGGAACAATTAATTAGAGACCTTTAATTATTTTTGAGGTCGGTGCCAGTTTGTCGTGGAATTAACCTGTAACTGTATCGACCTCAAAAACAATTGCAGGTCTCTAATTTATCATTATATATATTTAGTAGGTTTAAGTAGGCTACTTGAACCTTGAATGACCCGCCGGTTTGTTCGATATTCAAAAGTCATTGTTTTTAAACAAACCTGTATCAGGAATAAATAAGACGAAGTTGTCAGCGGCCAGCTCGGCTCCTATATCAACTGGTAGTGGTAGAGGCAATAAACAAAAACCTCTAAACCGAGCACGGCGGCGTGCGTAACGTGTAATGACCTCGGCAAAAAGTGTAAAATAAAATGGCGATCGACTGTACGATCGCAAACTTGTTTTTAAGGGCGTTTCGAGGTTAGATATTATATAAAATTCCTCGTTCACCCTCCGTGGGGCAGAGGGCGAGGAGGGCGGAGGGCGGAGGACGGATCCCTCAGTCTGTTCGCTGACCTTCCTCAAGTCCTTGCGTGAACAAAGGTCGTCGATACTCTCCTGTAGCTGTCTGGCTCGGCGACAGATTTATTGTGTAAATGCTCGAATTCGTATCCTCCCGATCGTGTTATCTATTTTATTACTTCATTATCATGCGCTAACTTCGTTTGTAATTTTGTCTCATACGTAATTAATTTTATTTAGAATGTAATGGGTCTTTTAATTTAATTATCGTTTACTTCGACGTGCCCAAATTGTTTAAATTTGCCACAACCTAGTTTTCTGACCTAAATCTGATTTGGCCAAACGTTATAAAATGATATGATTTATTTTCATATTTCGAATACTTTTTTTCTTCTGTTAATTTTTGCATTTCAGACCTTACACTTTAATATGTACTCACCTTATAAATTAATTCAGTCCCATTGTCATAAAAACACATTTTTTTGGTAAAATATTGTCAAATTTTCCAAAATTAAAATAATTTGTTTGAGAAATGAATAAGAAAAAGAGGTGTAATCGTTGTTTCAGCCTATTCATATGTTGATTCGTTGCAATTTTTTCCCGTGTACGTGGCCTACCACAAAGGCGTCAAGCCTTTTCAGCCAATTTTTTATCTCTGTAATTAAAATAAGGCTTTATGTAACAAGTTATTGTGTTTTTATAAGTCATGGCTTCTCTAACAAAGGAAAGGTACAAAAAATATAGATACTTACATAAGAATTTTATTCTGTTAAATAGAGGAGCTAGTTTTTAAAAACTAACTATTTTAAGTGTATCATAATATGTCAAATTTTTTCCCGCCATTTCCCAATATTAGCGGCATAAATAATGAAATGGCGGCAAATGCATAATGACATCGGACCTACTAATTACTTACACATACAGTACGTAGTTTATAGATTTGTGTTGTATTTAAAATTTATTATTATACGACATAATACAATTTTATATTGAATTGGTACCGCATAAATCTAATAACAGACTAAAAAAAACGACATGTTAGATATTACAAAATAAATAGTTTTTAACTATTTAGAGTATAGGTACATTTTGAATACTCCAGACGTATCTTATACTTATGGTAAAAGTGGATAGCATATACTACATTTAAGGATGAAGGTCATGTGGGATTAGTTCTTTAATATTGCCCGCGTGTCAACAAATGGGGTCCGCCGGCCGACTCAATTCCCCTAAAAGCCCTCTCTTAGGTAATGTGCACAGTAGACAATTCTGATTCCGCTTATAATTAAAAATATATATATAATTTTAATGATAAGTAATATAGTAACGCATAAAATTAATTATTGATCTAATCCAAGACCGTTTGGTTGAAAATCGATAATTTGATTCAAGTTTGTCGCGATGGTTATCAAAAAACTATATATCATTATAGATTGAAATTGCAATTCCCCAATTGAATTATAAATGTGACACTGACTCGGTTACTATAGGAACTTGGATTTAATGCGTATTGGATGTAATTTATATTTATACTTGTGACAATTGAAGTTTTCTGGTAATCAATTGAATACATTTTCATACTTTGAATAATCTTTTAATAAAATAATGAGATCTCACGGTGAAATAGAAAGAGAGGGATTATTTATTTAAACTTTTTTATGCCAACATCCCTGTCGTACAAAAGGCTTAACCAAAAGGTCAACCTTTGGACTAAGCAGAAATCAGAGATGACGGTATTTAAGCAAGGATAAATAGTATATATAATATATAACATAAAAAGTAAAAGTAATGTAAAATTGGTACTACACATACATATATAAATAATAATATAAATTGTAAATAAATTTGACTTTTATAGACATCTTTTCTACGGATGAGAAACTAGGTCAACACTTCTTTCAAATAGTGGTCAGTGACTGTAATATTGCAGTTTTCAAGCAAATATTTCTCGAATACACCATCTTATTAATAACATCACTAGGCTATTGGTATATAGTTACTATCTAACATTACATTACACATAATTTCCTCTTTAAAAGGACGATCGGGACTGCTCGTCTTTCAAGTTACATTAAATAGGGACGCAGCGTAGGAGGGTGTCGGCTCTCGGGCGACGCGGGTTCCTTCGTGTTGCTATGCCAAGTGAGGAATGCTATTCGTCGTGAATATCGACGAAGATAGTGTCTTTTCATTACAAGAATTTATAATTATATTTATTTTTATACTGTTCGACTATGCGAGGGGGGACGGGAGGACTTCCCCCTCTGGATTTTGTATGACTTCCAGTACGTACGTATCCATAATAATATTATAAATGCGAAAGTGTGTTAGTCCGTCCTTATTTAACAACGCAACGGAACGTCGTTATGGTATGATTTTTGGTTTGGAGTTAATTGGGAGGACGTCAAGTACCATAGGCTACTTTTTACCGCTAAAAACAACACATTTCTGTGGAAAGAGCCATTGCGATGTATATTTCAAAATAAAAGAAAATGTTTAATTTGTTATTAACAAAGCGTTGCCTAACAACAATAATGGAATCGAAAACCTTTTTATTACTTTTCCATTTTCACGCGCAGATGAAGCCACGGGCAACATTTAGTGTTTTATAATCAGGCCACAAACACACGGCCGATAGTTAGATTAAGTCGCTGACGCATTGCCTGGCAATAAAGAACCGATAAATCGTTCTGGCAAGTCTCTCACTATAATTGCGTCCCAAATAGTTAAATTTTAGCTGTAACTAGAAAAAGCTAGCCAAATGTAACTCACATTGGTTATATTACTCCTTCTGTTTCTAGTCATGTCACTGCTTAGGAAGACACGAAATAAAATACGCTTATTAATGCATTCCATTCCAATACGACTGCAGGCGAAATACGAATTTTGCCGAACCCGAAACGATTCCAGAATTACGAAGATTGCCGAGTGTAATTGTAAGACCACTTTATGGAGAGCTCTTTTCTACTAGACTTATGTCTACGTGAGACATGACTAACGAGTTTGCCTCGGTGTACTTACACCCTAATAAGACATCTCATTTACCAAAAAATCGAAATAATCAGGGCATTTACCCTCGACCTCAAACGTTCTGACACTTCGGGCGACGTGCGACGCGAAGATAATATTTACTTGGGATCTTCTTGAGTTTTATTAATCTATCTGACTCGATTAGTCTAGAACACTAGACAGCGGCAGATAACTAATATTAGAACAGCGTTTTTATATCTATTACTAGCTGACCCGGCAAACGTTGTTTTGCCATATAAATTATTTTATAAAAATAAACTTTATTAAAAATAATTGTCATAAGCTCAGGGGAATGTTAATCGAAATAGAGTTAAAAACATTAACAAATAATACTATGAAAAATGATTAAATTAATAAAGTTACTATTAAAAATAGAGGTTGGTGATAAAAGAATGAAAATTTAGGGTTGTGTGTATTTTTTAAGGCTTCATTATAAAAAAA
>DWPA01002454.1:0-15739 GCA_018251375.1 Calpodes ethlius
GACTTTATATTTAATTTTTTACTGAGAAGTTTGGTTTTCATATTATACAATATCGTATATATAGACACATACACGTATATAGCAATAACAAAATCGTTGTTATTAATGTTTTTAATGACATTGTTGTACAAAAGTCAGTTTACCGAATTTTGTGCTCTCCATCCGCTGGCTATAAAAGTCCGAATTAAAAGCACTATTACATTTTATACGCGAATAGCTCGTCTTGATATCAGCTTGGCAGACACTTCATAATAACGATACTCTCAAACCTCTAACATACGCTGTTTACCTAGCCCTATACATTTACAGATTGTAGTTGGAAATTTCATATTTGAGTATTACAGCAATGTATGTGGGATTTGTTGGCGTATTAAGTACTCACGTAACGCGGCACACAGATGTTAGTAGTGTTTTGACTCACCCACGAAGCTGTCATCGTTGAGCTCCACGATCGGATTATCATTAAAGGTTAGGTACTGAAGAGAGTTGCCCACGATGCTCAAACTCTCAGGCACTGTAACAAACTGGTTCCCAGACAGGTCTATTTGCCGTAGGTTCGCCAACCCTTTGAACGTGTCTATAGGAATGTTGTCGATTTCGGTTTTAGATAAATCCAGTACCTAAAATGGAAACACTTCAATGAAACAACATATAGTTTAGTCAATGTAGTACTTTCTCCGACCATAGCACGTCATTACGAATATAATGTATTTTAGTAATTATTTTCAGTGTTATTTTTACGGTTTTTTTTCTAATATGTATCTAATTACAATTATAACGGATATCCAATTGAAAAGTACATTGCAATTCAAGTATATAAAGATGCATTGAAAACTACAGAATCGCGTGAGATTACTATCTGCAGCCGTCCACATTCCCTTTATTCTAATTTTGGCTCGGTACGCTATACGACTGTATTTATTACCTCCAAATTAGTAGCGCTTGATAAAGCGAGAATCGTGACGTGGTCGAGAATCTCAATAGGATTGTTGTTCAGGTATAATCTCGTCAGGTTGGGCGTGTATTGGAAGAGATATCGGTCGAGGGAGTGTATTTCGTTGTGCCCTAGATTCAATGTTTCCAGTGCGATGCTTTTGTACACGCCGTCCCTGTAAGGCCCTTGGAAGATCTCGCTCCTTAATACTTCACCTACAAGCATTCAGAAATTAAAGTAGATCTTATTTGCCTTAACTTAAATAAAGTATTGAAAATTGTTTAGTGTTTATAATTATCCAAGTTATACGACGGTAGTTTACGTTGTTTGAAATGGTCCGTCTTTTGCAGATCGCTACTTGAACACACGGATTGTACGCGAAGTACCTACTTACGTATATAGAAAAGAAAAAATGATCCGTAGTTGATTACATAGATTATATAATATTAAAGTGTAAAATAAACATGAACTTATTTTTTTTTTATATTGTGATTTAATGACCCATTTTTATCTACAAGGGGAAAAGTAGTATTTGTAAATGTTTTTTGTTTGTTTAAAGTCCTACCTACATAACGCGCATTGGACCATATCTACTGACGTGTTTTAAAAGTGGTAAGAGTGCTGACTTTGCTATTTCGTTAGCCAATACAATTAAGTCATTACGGTAAAATGTTAAATTGCGATTGCGATTTTGTCTATAACAGTCCAACGGCAGTTTACTAAAAAGAAATACGAATCGATCATTCTCTTTTGAAGGCATATCTACTTTCAATATCGATTAGTTAAATTACTTGTGGTTTATAAAGTCTGTTTATCGCGTGCCTGTGTATCGGGAATATTGAGATTTTAATAGAATTGTGTCTGTGTAATGTTGGTTTTGTATTAAGTATTGAATAATGCAAAGAATATCGGAGTGGGTCGTGTCAAAAAAATGGAATTGCGAATTCTCGAAAAACACCGGAAATTACTGAACTGGGCCAATTTTTATCTACTGAGATTAAATACATAAATAAATCTATTCATACATAAAACATACTGCCATAAAATTTTACTACCATGATAATGTAAAGTGAAGTCTTGATTGACTGACATCATCGTCCAATCCTAATCCTTCGAGCAGCAAAGCCCAAATTTCCACAAAAGTTTCAAAGTTTCTTATAAGAATTAAAAGTTTGGCAGTTACGGTTTTTCGCAATTCCCACAGAGTAAGGAATAAATAGGATTTATATTTTAATTTATAAGTGGCTTTATATATTTTAATACATTTATAAGAGACTTCAAACTTGGTGTGTTTGTAATTAGGTTATAATGACTACAAAAATATTATCAGGATTTTTTTAAATTCCCACAGAATGGTAAAAAGATAAGGATTTATATTTTTATTTTTATATTGCCTTATTTCCGTGGTGAAATTGCGGCAATTACTAAACCCACGCGAGCGCTGCCGCGAACAGTTGTTGGTATTGTATATTTTTTTATTTATTATTAAAGAGTTCAGTATCGTTTAACAAATAGAAAATACCGCAACCATTGTGGGAGAACATACATTCTCCGTAATTTAGTTCGAATTAGAAAGTCCAAAATATATTCGCAATACAATGTGTTGAGAAATTACGTTTTATATATTTTTCATCATAACTAACAATTAACTACAACTTTATTCCATATCATAATAAGTGGCATAACTGGCATATAAAGACGCATTCTCGCGTATCCACAGAGAAAGAATATCGAAACGAAACAACAATTAATTTTAAATTCATGAATTGAAATATTTCAATAGTTATCTGTGTAACTATTTCGCGCCAAAAATCCACCATTTTGTTTTTATTAATATACACTTATGATTTTCATTAAGTAATAAAATTCAAACTTACCAGATATGAGGTTGTTACTGAAATCCAAATAAACCAATTTCTCGATGTTTCTAAAAGCGTCGTCTTCAATATCGACGATTCTATTGGATTTAAAACTTATGGCCACCCTCGTGCCCGGTACACTTTTCAACTGCGTCACGTTACGTATGTCATTGCTGAAAAACGTTATAAGCACATGGCCATCTGAAATAACAGGAAACTTCATGAATCGAGCGATAACATATATTGTTTACTCAAAAAGATAGCAGATAATTATGATATATTATATGTATTGATGATGACTTGATATAACGTACAGTCAGCATCATCAGTTCGATGATTATGTATGTGTACAGCTGTATCACTACATAGCACAACGATGGTTTTTTAGACAGTAAGTAATATTTATTGTGATTTAAATAACTAAACGTAACGCGTGACGTTCGAGAACGGTTACATTATCTACTTTTGATGTCGACGGTACATATTTAACATTTTTATTTGAAGCAGGCATAAGTGTTGTTCATACAATTCTGTTTGTGACGTCAGTGTACAGTAAATTCAAATAGTTAATAATGAACAAAGTAAGCATGTGATCTAACAGCTCAATTGTCTCTAATCCAGTCTTGCAAACGTCGATTCCCAAAACATATATTTATTTAATAGATATTCTTAAAAATTAAACTATTTAGTGTTTTGGTTATATTCTTATTTTTGCCCCGCTTGCTCAAATATGTATGCATAATTTAATCTCATTCCATGAACAGGTTTCAAAACATTTATTAATTTAATATTTAAATTTAAATATGTGTTTCTTTAAGATTTCTAATTTTTTACTACATTTTGTTATAAACAATGCAATATAAATATATAAAATCTTTCGCATAAAACATTTTAATGTCAGAGAAACAATATCAACATTAGAATAGTACTTAATAAAAAAATATATTCTTTATTTTAGAAAAACTAATAAATATCATCAACACGTGTAAGTTAATAACACGTGTATAAAGAAATTAAATATTAATTGAATAATAGTTCATAGAAATCGATTATTATTAAGTCGATTTCATGCATGTTCTGTTCAAGTGGAATTTTGTAATTATGAATAAACGAGAAATTCTGAAATAATGCTACACGAAACTCGAAATTAAGAATTAAAGAAAGAAAAATAAATAATGGTTCAATATGAAGTGTTTCTTCTTTTGGTATATTTACAATAAAGTTTTTTCGTAATGCGTATACGTTTAAGGTTGAGTTTCAGCGCTAACCGGGAGTCGATAGTTTTAAAAAATCTGTCCAAATAAAATTAGAGCCGCACCCTGTATATCTAAATTTAATATATAGAGATTAACAGATATTGTTATTGATATTAGTTCTTGGTATTTTAACTGTATTTTACTTTTATCAGTGATAGCTGTCGTTATATATTTATATTTAGGGCGCAGTATCGCGGGGAGTGGTTAGCGGGCTGTAACCAGATTGACAGAGAGAAACAATGTTTATTTTGTTTACGTCATTCTTTTGTGCGGTTCGGAACACTTCTAATAAGTCGATTTTACCTTTACTTGAGATGTTATTTACTTGTTCCGGCCAGGTCGTCGGTATCTTGTCAATTTCCCGACGTGAGCAATTTAAGGTGAGGTTGTTGACATCTTGAATGAAAACATCACAGGGTCGATTTTTCGCGTCGCTTTGCGCTCGACTCGACGTAACTAGGACACACAATAACACTAACACCTAAAACAAAGAAACACCATAACTTATGTAATTGATAGCGATCCGCGCTTGCGTTTATGTACTCAGCCCCGCGGCGCCCGGAGGCTCTACTCACTTCACGGCCGCTTCGTGGCATATGCATCTTCCTTGAAATTTAAAAGGACACTGCTTGAACACCTTCCGATAAAGATGTGTTTTTATCTTATCAGCTCGGAGGCAAGTGATATCACGACGTGACATGTAGCGAGCGAGCGCCTCATTGGTGGATGTTTATTTGCGTTATCGTGATAACATTAATATGGACTGGCGCTCGTTCACCTATTGTTTTTCTTTATTTTTAGGATGTCCTCAGCATAACGGCGGATAAGTTGGAGGAAATAATAAAACCATTGAACGATAACGAGTATGAGCACGCGAGCAAACACAAATACGCCGAAATAGGCTCGCCCGATTCCACCGAAGAAATGAAAAATTTGGAGAGCCGACAGGCTGCAGTAACACTTCTACAGATAAAGAATCACGATCCCAGCAAGTACGCGGTCAAAGCGGAAGAAGGGCATCACATAATGTTCAACAGCGTGCCGGGCCTGCCGCCTTCAGACCGAGCGAGAGAAGTGATGCATTGTAATGCCGTCATCGATATTATAAGCAAGGCTGTGGCGGTCGCGCAGCGAGAGAACGAGGAATCTCAGAATTTCCCGCCAAATTATACCAGCGTCATTGACAGAACGCACGGGGCCAACACCGAGGTGGTGTATTCGCAAGATTATCCCGAAGACCAGTACGCGACGTACAATGCGGCGCAAAGCGCCACTAGCCCCATAAGCAACGATGAACGCAACAACAAAGAAATGGACCTCTCATTGTACGGCTCGATCAAAAACGAATCGGCAGAGCCTAGTGAGCAACCAGACCGCGAGTCTACGAGCACGTACTTACACAGAACGCTAACGAACAACAAATCGTCTACCTTCGTCGATGAATACAAACAACATGTGTTCGCTCGGACGGGCAAAGTGAAGCAGTCGAAGGACAACTCGTCCGTATACGAAGAATGCAGTCAGAGTAGTAGCGGTTCGGATCCGGACAGATTACAAATGGATATATCCGAAATGTCACAGGTAATTACAAAACTATTCCTGCTAATGCGTCATCGGATATTCTTATCAATAAGGAATGTGTTGACATTATTTTTATCATCTTATCTGACACGTTCAAATATAATATGCTAAGTAAACTGTTAGTCTAAGCTACCGAACCAACATTCGGTTTGCTTTTATCATTCAGTATAAAAAACATTTTTATTTGAACACTTTTATTTAGCAACAATTTGTTGTACATATATCCTGTAACCAATCTTATTTACAGACCGTAAGAATTTCAATACTCGAAATTTAAATGTTGGGGATTAGAGATCTACTCACATATATACGCGTATGCACATTTAGTATAAAAAACTGTTACAATATCTTCAAACGTAGGAGGGATGTACAGTACGAAGTTTAAGAGTTGTACTCCCTTCCTTATCTTCCAACGATAATTAGTTTGTTCTGGCTCACACGATTTAGTATTAATTACTGCGCTTTTTTAAGGACGATCCCGAAGAGACCCAGTCGGTACCGTCGGCCCAGTCATCCCCTAAGCCCGCGCACGAGAGCG
Source organism: Calpodes ethlius (assembly GCA_018251375.1). Taxonomy (NCBI): domain Eukaryota; kingdom Metazoa; phylum Arthropoda; class Insecta; order Lepidoptera; family Hesperiidae; genus Calpodes; species Calpodes ethlius. Next base: position 6,169 of record DWPA01002454.1, read on the forward strand.
AAAGTGATAAAGAATCTCTATGGCAAGCCCTCCATAGACAAAATGGTAAGTTTGTTTACTGCTTGTTATTTATAAACAGATTTTTTTGTTAAACCACGCACAAATTATAAGCATCTTAACTGTAAATAAATAATTCAAAAAATAAAATTGGTGAATGATTTATTTTAGTGTTGTATGCATTCTATGTACATTTCGCTGAGCGTTGAAAGTATAGTATAAAGGCACTAATGAAATTTTGCCATTAAAAAGTAGTGGCGTTAAAATTCCAACGATAGTCATAAACTATGGTATAATGACTATAAGACTTCTTTGGTGGACAGTGTTGCAGAAAATATTTCCGACTCGCAAACTTTCTATAATAAAGTTTCATTTAAAAGCCTAAGGTGACGTTGATAAATTGTTTTAGGAGCTAGTTTAGGCTTAGCTGGAACTGATGAGTACAAGAGTTTGTTGTAGCACTGGCAACATTGAGATCCAATTGTGAAACAAATCATAGTGAAACAAAAAAATAATAATTTGCACGTTAGAACTTTTTATATTTATATAAATTCGATAATTGTGTATCTTAGATTAAACAAACTTATATCATTAGTTCCCAGAACAGATAGGTTTTATTATTACGAAATGAGATAAAAAAAAACATTTATTTATCTGGTAGCACTAAAACTCATTAGTCGCTACCAAAAAGTCCTTAACAGAGGAAAAAAAAGGGTAACATATACATAGATATTTATGTTATGTTTATGCACGATCGCAGGGCGCGGGGGTGAAGCGACACAACTGCTGCGGCGGCTCATCAACAGCAAACATCTCGGTATGACGGTGTCACCGCTGCGGGCCAACACCTCCCCCATCCCCACCACCGTGCTACAATCTAATGGGGCTGTCTCACCGGTACGATATTTTTATTATTCGCATACAATCACATACCTCTTTTAAACATAGGTATGCTATATATTATACAAGTTTTCACAATTTGCAATGTGATAGATAGTAAACCCTAACAGCCGTATTCAAAAACAATACTATGAGGTTTCACAGTGAAATATAAAGAAAAGATGAATTCTTCGTATTTTCATTTTTGACTTTGCCATTGTTCACGGAACTAGAGTAAAGTAGATTAGAATACGAACAATCGAGTCTCTCTTTCTAGAGACCTCATTGTGAGACCTCATAGTATTTTTTGTGAATACAAGGGGAAAGACAATGCACAGCCGAATCCACCGAGTCTAGTAACCTGAAATTTTTGCAATGTAATAAATTGAATAAATGAAGTATAAAAAAGGATTTTTTGGAAATGCATCTCCTATGACGTTACAATCGGAACCATATTGCATGAGTAGGCAAATATGTATTTCCGTTTTATATAGGTATCTACGAACAAAGTCCCTGGCATGAGCATGTAAATATATAAATTTTATAATGATATTTCGACCTGTACTTTCGATTTCTGGTTATTGATAGTAACTCTTGTTAGTAGACACTTAACAGTGTCTTGACTTGTCATATAATAATGCACCGTTCGTGGATCTCATAAACACGAACGATTACTTATTTACGTATTGAACTTTACTTTAAACCAATATTAACTAACCAAATTGCAGTTACAGCTAATGCAGTCCCACATCGACTTAAGTTAGACAATTTATAGAAACGAGGCACAACTTGTGCACTGTATAGCAACATTTGATAAGAATGGCCTATAAAATTAACATTACATAGTTAGCGATATACCGCAATGTTATCAGGTATTGTCTACCGATGTTAGATAATGTGGTATCAATATAATGGATCTTTCACACTCACCTGCTCGTGCCGGTCACGCACCTGCACTGATTTTTTAGGCTTTATTACAGCTGATAACATATTTATAATGTTATGGAAAATATATAGACCATCTCAGTTTGCTAATCCATTCTTTTTTGTATGAAAGTATAAGTACCTATGTTTATTTACATATTAATTCTTTAGATTTTGTGCCTTTTTTATAGTCGATAAAGTGATTATAACTTTATATAAAATATATAAAGAAACCCATTTTGCTCACCCATAAATATTGTTGTTATTTTCACGTAAAATAAAAACATTGATATTTCTTTATGCTATGCTCTTAAAAACTGTAACCTCAATAAGCATGTGAGCAATTCTTATTCTGATAGAGACATTGCAGAATAATTTAATTTCCTTTTATTTTTATTACTCAATGTACACCTAATTTTTTATATTGCAATGTAAATTTTTTTAACATCAAATTTATCTATAGGTATATTTCTTTCTACGATAAAATGTGCAAATATTTCATTGTTAGACATCTTAATAATATTTGTAGAAACGCACATTAAATGAATTATATTTTAATTTATTCCTATCTTGTAACAGTATCTTTTTTAAATCGAATTCAATTACTTTAGAGCTCTTACCTGCAGCCGCGCAATTAAACCGAACTCGCAACATTGTAACACGTTAATTAACGTTGAACGATGCCAATTAGGCATTATATCCTTTATAGCAACATAAACTTGAGCACTGATCGAGGAACAAAATCGTGTACTTCACATGCAAGGCTGATGTCCAACGTTAGTTGAGCTCGAGTGAGAACTGACAGTGAGGTGAACAGAGTAATTTATTATATTCCTTATTGTGTTTCGGAGTTGTCATGTTAATGGCGCCACAGGTAAAATGGGTTTTTCCTTGGAATCCGACGCATATTGCATCTTTAATTTACATTGAAGTTTTCACGTCAATACTAGTTGTTGATTCGCGTCTAGTACTAGGATAATGTTTATAAGTTATTATTTGTCCTCTTTCTTTACATCTCATTGTTTTCAATGTTTTACTTATAAACGGTTTATTTTTAATTTATGGTTGTTCCTACGAATAGTTTTCACGTATTATGTGTGTTTTTTTTATATAAATATGTGGTATGTACGAGATAATTCTTACTCGAGAATTGGTGAAGGTTGATATTATGTAGCTGATTCTGTGGTAGTTCTGAATAAACAAATTATAACAATTAATATAATTAAAACGACAACTGACTAACAGCTAGTGCTTTTATACAATTATCTAAATGGTACTAAAATAAATAAGTATATTTATTCTGATATGTTAATGTGTAATTTCCCAGACTCAATAATATCGTAGTCGTATAAAAATATTACCTTACGATTCAACAAATCAAAGTCGCACCCAAGGCGAACATCGATTTAATACAATTAGTTTCTTGTGTTGCCCAGTTCAGTTTTACGAGTTTTATATAAATTACTGTATAATTTGTTTATAGAATGGCGAATGGTCGAATTCGCGGGGTCCGGGCGGCGGGAGCGGGGCGGGGGCGGGCGCAGGCGGGGCGGGTACAGCCAGGCGTAAGCAGAGCTGTCCAGCGCGTGCCCAGCCCGCGCTAGACCCTCATCCCGCGCCGTGGTCCGCTGCCACAGATCATGTATGTAAAGTATGAATTATATTCGATAATAGCCGCGTAAATAAACAGATGAGAACTGACTTGTCTGGCCCGCTAAGATACCATAACCAGTCATTACTAGAGAACTTTAGTTTTATAGTTGCCATTTAAAGTGGATATAACGAGATAAGAATACTTTAGTATCAGCAAAGCCTCACAAAAATATTAAGTAATATTAAATAATTAAAAACAATTAAAAGTTCTCTTACAAATGACCGCAGGAGGTAGAGAACAGCGGTGGGGGCGTGTCCCGCGGAGGCACCGCCCAGTGCGGGGCGGGCGGTACCAGTGCGCGCGTCGAGCTATCGTGCAGCAATTGCGGCACGCACACTACGACGATATGGCGTCGTGACGCGCGCGGCGAGATGGTGTGCAACGCGTGCGGGCTGTACTACAAGCTGCACGGCGTGCCGCGCCCGACGGCCATGCGCCGCGACACTATACACACGAGGCGTCGCCGGCCGCGGCACGACGCTAAACACGCACGGAATAGTATGTACCTGTGTTTATTTTCTAATTATATCGTACTAGCAATCGACCCCGATTTCACACGGGTGGCATTCATTATTTTTTTTATTGTCTACGTCATTCAGTGAAACTACATAGTAATGTACAAGTGATGGAATTTTAAAAATCGCATGCGTAGTTTATTATTTACCTTTTACATACAAAATCACAATCATTATCTCTTTATAATATTAGTATTGATTAGCTTATATGGAGCTATGCGTTTTGCGATCGAAATTATCATGTCTTCCCAATTTTCATGTCTTGATAACCGCTTGTTAACTAGTTGGAAATGGACAGTAATTATATATATCTTGGGATAAAGGAGCACCACCATTATCCCCTATCGGAGTTTGCTGGGCTCAGTATCATTTTTAAAAACCAAAATTTATTGCTTGTATATGGTGTGACTTATTCTGTTCCGATATAGGAGAGCTAATTAACTAGCGAATTCATCGCTTTATTTTTGTGTGCGTCGTCGCCATTAGAATTATGATTTTGCAAGGGTGGCGGTAATCATTTACAGTCATTGATTGATCGATTATATGCTGAGTGGGTTAACACTACAATCAAGAGCGATCAATTGTAGCCAATGATGGTCAAATGATCATGCAATCCATATGGTTTTGAGCGCCATTAACTTCCAAAGAGTTTTGTTGAAATCAGTCTGGATAAGTATTGCTACTCTTAAGGTTTAAGAGACATCTGTATACCATATTTGTAACTATGGTCAGCTTCCATACTTATTGAAGCTCAAAGTTATATGAAAAAACTTGATTCACGGCAGAATTGGTAAGTACGGTTGTGTTGATCTCAGGTGAATAGACATTTCTTTTCTTTATTCAATAGTATCTGCATGGTTTTACGTTATCCTATGGACATCTACAAATAGAATTGAATAATATTTTTTATCATGATGTACATTTTTTTTTTAATGTTTGAGACAATAATTTTTATGACATTTAAATGTAACTGATTAATAACCTACAATTTGACAAAATTATTGCTTAAGTTCATGTTAACTTCTAAGGCTTATGATGGAATTTCGGATTTGTAAATTTAAGCTAGTCTCAAATTTTTGAGCAATGAGGAAACACTATAATTTATTTTGTTTTCTTTATTTTATTTTTTGACATTATCGGACTACCCTTTGGTTGATTGACCTTTTCTTCGTGAGACATTTTGTCTCGGGGACCATTTTGTTACAGCTTGTGTACACTTCACTCAACTAAAGTAAGCACTTTGTAGTTCAATAATTCGCAACTGGATTCTAGATTCAATAATTTATTTTCTTGTCTTTCTTACCCGCATTATTTAAACGACAGACCTTGTCCAGAAGTGGTAAATTCGCCGCGAAAAGTTTCGCGCGAATTGATTCGCGCGTTAGCGAAATCCTAGGAGCTAATACATTGCTTCCACAAGCATCGTGCGAATTCAAAATACGCGCGTAAATCGCGTGCAGTACGCCAGACTCTCGAATCGCGCGTAATACGGGCGAAACACTAGACAATACTAGAGACGCTTTGCTGCGTCCAGTTAACGCGCGAACTCCAGTACGAGTGGACGTATTGAGCGAAATGGAGCGCCAAAATTTTCTCCAAACGTTCGCGCGTTGGTACCATTCTTCTGGACGCAACTGTAGCGCGTGATTCGCGCGAGAGAATTGCGGCGAATTCGCCCTTTCTAGACAAGGTCTGATCAAATTACATCATGGGTTAGATGAAGCAAAAAAGCAACGTAAATTTACATTATAGTATTTGAGGTGCTCTGTAATTTTCCTTCATCACTTTTTCGGAGTGATAAATATTGTAAAATTATATATCTGTAATACTGTTCCTCACTGACCACAGAATCTAAAAAACAGTTATATAATAACAGCAAACAGAATAATCAGTAGATACACATACAAGACTGGAATGATGTTGAAATATATGAATCATACTATTGAACAATTATACTAAACAATCACCATAGTATTTTCTACCTAATGTACACTTGCTTGATACTAGTTGTTACATGAAGAGTATGATGACAATAGAACAGTTCCAACATTTGTCATTTCAATTACTTGATTGACAATATTCACATTGTTATAGAAAATGTAGAATTCCATGTGATTAGTCATACCTTGGTAGACTTCAATTAAGATATGAGTAAAGAAAGACTTTAAGCTTGTTTCCCAGAACACAGATATGTAAGATAAATCTCCAAACCTTACCAACTTCGGGATCATATGTTTATACTATCAGTGATAAGCACTTGGCTTTTATATAAGCAAAGTTTCAAAAGATACAAAAGGATTCAAAAGGTACATAAATTGGTGAAAAAATATCATAACATGATAGCAACATTTATTTTGTTTTGGTATTTACTGCTTACTATTTCACAAGGAAATACTACAGGCGCAAGGACGTCATTAAATAATAGAAATATTACACTTGACAAGCATGCATATCGGGGTTCGTCACCAAACAAGATAATTAAAAATACCCGTGCAATTTAAAACGCCTAGCAACTGTAGGTGTAATAGAAACCTACAGTTGCTAGGTGTTTTGAACAGTATCCCGGACGGGATTTTCGTCGAAGAATATATGTATGTTACGTTTCCAATTAGTATCTATATCAAAACATTGCTAGTAATTTTTATTGTGCGCTCTATTTTTCATTGGTCCCTATTTTATTTTCTTTTTATTCAAAAATCCAAAAATGACATTTATTCTGAGCAGAATAAGAAAAAAATAGAACCAACATATTAAATTTTATTTCTTAGCTTATGGGTGTAATTAGCCAATTGGTATTGTAGTGCATTTTATAAAAAGCAATATTTTCAAATAAAACAAACTTAAATACGCGAACAGTTAGTACAAGAAGTTCAATTATTTTAAAATAATATTTTTAATATATACCAACGAGTTGTCTACTGCGTGTGGCCCGGCCGTGGCATTTTTCCATAATTGAGATGTATGTATAAATATAATGTGCGTATGTATGAGTTACGCTTTATTTTCTACAAATACTACATACAGATAATTTATTATCACATTAAGATAGCGTTGATTACGATGCATTGAGAGGAGGTTATATTAACGATATAATTAACATATTATATTGTTAGTCGGAGTTTTTCCGTATTTATATTGGATGCTGATAGGATTAGTAAATGAGATTTTTTTGGAATTTGTATAGTATGAAGTGTTTATTATTGATAAGTCATTTACCGCAACGCAAACCACTAAAAATAATAAGTTGCCTTTTTGCCTCTATAAAGTATTTAATGGGTCAGTATCTATGTTGCTCTGTCTCGGGATATTCAGCTGTTGCCGCAGGATTGGAGATGGCGTTTAAAAAAAGATATAGTGAAGCGCCTGATAAAAATGGGTAGCAATGTATTGGTGGTTTAGTGAAGCAACGACAAGTTATTAGTAATATATATATCTACGCTATTATAAAACCAACGAGACGCGGATATGGGGCCTATTTGTAAACAAGAAGAATGATAGGATAAGGGATACAAAAATCGGGAAAATGTGTGAAAATGAGTAGGTTGATGGATGGTTTTAAACTCTGTTACGCAAAAATTACTTAATAGATTGAATAAAACTTAATTATAGTATAGTTTATACATTGGAAGGACGATTATCTATTAAATATTTAGTAAATTGGATATATTTTTTTTACTACACAATTGAAAAACTGCTTGGTAAATAGGTAACACTTCGTATCCGTATTGTATGTGGTACCTACCACAATTAAAACATCTTTATTAAAACGAACACTTTATCCTTCTAGTATTTAAATTTATTTTATTTTATATAAGGAACATAAACAACAGTAATATAAATATTACGACGAGGGGAATGTCTTCTGTTAGGCTTTAGCTTAAAAATGTATAGTCAAGTATTTTAGCGCGGGTACTATTTTTTAAAATGTAAGTATTATTTTTCTCGAAACGAACTGCGTGTCGGTGACCGATATAGTATAGTGCCATCAGTTTTGTAAAATTCAACATATCGCCAGGTCCCCGAGATAATGCTCCGTAAGTAATTTTTTGTTTTCTTTTTATTTTTTATTATTTTTTTGCTTTTTTTTTACTTATAACCTGTATTTTACGTTATAAAACTATATTAAACCCTTCGCTTCTACATATTATGTCAATAAAACGTGACATAAAATTTTGTAACAAATTAAAAATGTCCTAAGTAAAAATTTCATGAAAGTTTTTTATAGAATAAAAGGAAAAACGTAAATATAAATAACCACTAAGTATGCTTTATTGTACCAATGATAATTTGCATATTTCAACAAAAAAAATAACATTGCTTTACTATACATAACTTATGTATTCAATAATTTATTAAATTTGTTTAAGATTAAAAAAGAAGAGTGGGCAAGAAGGGGACTACTCAAAAGGAAAGGAAAGTCATTTTGAGCCACCTTCTGCGAGTACGCTGTGCCTTAAGCTCTTCGTGGAGAACGTCAAGAAGTCAAGCCACATTCAATCTTCACTACGGTCCGATGTACCAACAATAGGCTGTTTACCAATAATACAAGTTTCAATAAGGAAGATCTCTCGACATACTTTCATTATTAGTATAGAGTTGTAGAAGACAAGCAATACTTTTGTACAAAGATATTATATTTAGTCTTCCATAGTTTTTTCGTCTTAAGACTTAATAAATTACTTACTTCTAGTATTTGTTTTATTGTTATTATACTTTAGATTTAAATCGTCTCCTTGACCCCGTGATGGAAATACTGGATATCAATATTTGAATACAGTCCTCACCTTGAATTCTGTCAGGCTCAATGTCATTATTAATTCATTGATATTATTACTAGTATTATTATATTTTCCTGAAGCCTGCCCGGCTAGCTAACATTCTCTTGCTTGAGTTTGCCGCCAAATGATTCGTCGTGTTCCGACTGGGGGCTCTAGGGCCAGTGCTTGCCATGGACGGCGATAGTTACTTACCATCAACCATGGTGCTCATCCAGCTCGTTTGTCGGTCATTTGAATAATAAAATACAATTTCTATCCTTACATTTGGTCCATACTAAAACTTTCTTTAATTTGAAATTTTCTTGCGTAAATGAAATTGCTTGTATGATTGTGTGACACCCGCCAATACTGCCGACGCGCACTTGGCCAGCGAAGCCAACAGCCTCAACTACTCTGTTTTTAGAAGAAAAACCCGAGTAGTGGTTCATGATGATATATAATAACATGTCTTTTAGAGATTAATTGAAATACACAAAGGCATGTGAATATTAGTACTAAATATATAATTGAAAAGTTAAAAAAATAACTTTCGATTAAAACATAAAATAATTTTAACTGCCACGATTTAAGTAAAGCACATTGTAGTAAAGTTAGGAAACAATCAAAGTACGTTATTTCAGTTCATTTAGAGATAAGAAAAGTCTAAAACGGCGTCAAAAGATCTTATTGGGTTGCTACCAATCCCAATTCTTCATATAAAAAGAAAACCTATCTTATTTTATCGTTCTTACGTAGAATCTCGACGCGGAGGTAGCGGAGGAGACACATCGGAGACGACCGAGACGGGAGGCGGCGGCGGGGGCGGCGGAGGGGGCTGCGGGGAG
>DWPA01002455.1:0-15738 GCA_018251375.1 Calpodes ethlius
CATGACATTTTTACTGTGTAACAATTACATATATGCAAATTGTGTCGCAACACTGTTAACATGGTAACTTGTCTTATGTACATACTCGTATTTATATTGTACTACCCTCTGTTCACTGCTTGCTCTTCAATTTAATTATTTGTTAGAATTCAAAATGTAGGTTACGATGAAGTGCAGTGTCCAATACTCCTTATACATGAAGTCTGCTAGAGTTGTATAAGTATTATTATTTTACATACATTTTATAGTTAAACTCACCTTGACACTGGTAGCCCTGCTTGCCGAGTCCCCTGAAACAAAAAGACACACATTGAGTGATCTACAAAGTTCATGGACACAACTTCATGTGGAAATTTTAATAGAAGTCACTTGCAGATTTAACCCAAAAGTGGTCAAGCTACTCTCAAAACGACACCGAAAGTAATCCCAAAGAAGTACAATATGCACGTAAGTACAATAGATTGCTGGCGTTCCGAGCTATCGTGTGTGGCAACAAGGGTTCCCCAGCCAATGTTACGGAGACTCCATCTTCAACATCTCTACATTTAGATTAGGGCCAATCAGCATTCACCGACAGTTTGAGGCGGACTTCTAAGTCATACATAATGAATACAAATCATCAATTACAATACAGATAACATACAAATAAGGATGTAATTGTGCATCATTTATAAGAGGTATCATTTACATACAGATCACCGGGCGATATTTTTATCTATCTGCCGAGGGGCTGATGGGCCGCTAACGCTCACCCGCGTCGGATATGTGACGATAATTCACAAAGGCTCCTTACATAAGGTTGAATTACTTGTGAAAACATTTTACCAAAAATATTTACGCGACAATTTCAAAACGTACATTTTCTAATTTGACGCATGTGGCCTTCAGTGCGTAACTGTGACTTTAATTAAATGTTTAATTGAATGTTAAAAATTAAATGAGTCATTACAAATGGGGCCATCCAGGAAATACTCCCTCGTGTACGTGTGCTTGGGAATTGATTGATAACTGACCATATGAACTCCCGGCAGTGGCTGCAGAAGGTGGGCTGCCGCAGGAAGGTGGCCATGAACTTGTGGCCGTTGACCTGGTGCACGCGCCGCCGCAGCGCGCCGCGCCGCCGCGCGAATCCCGCCCCCTCCTTGAACTCGCGGCCCGCGCCGCCAGCGCCCCCCGCGCCGCCGGCCCGCGCGCGCCCCGCCGACCCGCCGCTCCCTAGACACGATTTATAAAATAATAACTTTGATGTACTCCATTGAAGTGCTGCGAGTCCGTCGCTGCGACTGTTTGTGTCTATGGTCCGATACAAACCGATACTATTACTAACTCTACAAGCAATAATAATAATAATAATTCGGGACTTGCACATTCTATCGTTACTTGCGTATGCACATTTCCCCGGCGACAATAAAGCTGTAGTGACGTGCTAATGTTTTATTTTGCGATAAGGAGTGGGACGACGAGAAAACTCTTCTACAATAATACCTGATAAAACCTTAACAGGGTGAAATCAATACACTGGTTACTTGTAAGTTACAGCTCACAATGACTTGAAGCCACTGACAAGCACGTCGCCGATGCAGGTCGGTGGTTTAGCGACTTTGGCATATAGACCCATTAGAGATGGAATAAGCCAAGCAGTCGATATAAAATGCGTTAAATATATATATCAATAGGGGAGGAATGGGTGACCAGAACCTTTAGTGGTAGAGTGCTCTTGAGCTTCACAGTCAGATTGGTTACTCTTGTAGGATAGTGGCCCACAGGGCACATTATTTCACCGTAGCTGATCAAACAGATATTAAAACTGAAATTTGAAGCAAGAATGTAATCGATTTGTTACAACTGATGTGTGTAACATGACTGACCTTGAGAATTCCATTTCAGATCAATTTTCAGATGCAATTTTCCTTGAGGTTCTAGATCCACCTGAGAACAAGGAAAACTTTAAAACACCTGTTACAGCAAGCAATTTTACTAGAAATATTTTACATAATAATAAAAGTACATCTGTACATAAAACAAAATTTTGAACGGATAGTGTTTGAAAATATCCATTTTTTGGGATAGTTATTAATGCAATACAGCTAAATGATGACTCATTGATCAGGGTGAGAACATCACGCAACAATTCATAAATTATATCATATAAATTTCATAATTTTTTATCCCCCCTTTTGATTGTCACAGCAGGTCACGCTTGTGAGGGTCTCCCTTCCTTAGTGTGACATTGCATATTTTGGAATTTCAGAACAGGAAAATACTGAAGTAAAACAGCCATTCCAAAATTAATTCCATAACTTTTTCATTAGTAAATACTTCAAATATTGTGTATTAATACTTAGATAAATATTGTACTTTAAAAACTAATGTCATGAAATTTAGCAACCCTCCTACCCCACGACACACTATGTCATACTTTTTGGAAATAAATGTATAGACATAATTTATAGAAGACCACTAATCCCAGACATGAAGGAATTTATTTGGAAGCAGCTTCTACTGACGTATCATGGTGGTTCAGAAAACAAACTCAACTTCAACTTAAAACCCCCCATTAAACATTACTGTGCATATTATATATGAAGACTTCAGTTAAGGTAAGACGAAATTTCTGAGTGTAGTTACAAGTATTAAAATAAAATTGAAAAATAATTAAGAATGTATTGCATAACTATAAACATTTGTTTATTGTTTAATAATAAAACAAAAAGGCAGTATAGCTGTGGTATGGAAGGACAAAATACATTAAGAAAGAAAACACAGCTGTGCAGTATCTGGAGTAAATACATCTTTGAATATTTGCATTGTAACTTTCAGGTACAAAATATTTGTTAGGTAATTTCGTTCATACAAAGTATCACTTGAATGATGTTTATTCCTGTAATTAGCCAGTGTTAATTCACACAAGGGAAAAGACAATTTTCCCCTCCTTTAAAAGGAAGCCACTCCATAAAATGCGATACTATCTCACTGGGAGTACTTGAAAAAGTATTATGCAGTTATCTGATTGAGTCTGAGTCACCTATTATATTGCAAGTAAGAAGTAACCTTCACCCGTATTAAATTGCAATAAACTATAATATAGTTTTATTATTTACCATGACAATTTTAATGCACTATTCTAAAGTACTAATTTAAAAAATCTACTGAATTTTTATTATGGATGGTATGCAAATTAAATCAAATCAGTGATGTAGATATTTTCTAAGTTCATTAATAGGATAGTATATAAGTTCTTTCAGATAACTAAACAATTTTTCCTTTTTGTAAACATAAATAACTGCTGAAGACATACAAACATTGTAGTAAAATTTCAGAACAAACAAAGGAATTTCAACGAGGAAAACAATAAGGATATATTTATAACCGGCACCAGTCATCATTCCTTCACAGGTTGCTTGTATTTATGGTGCCCTGAGCACTTTTGATTAGCAAACATTACCAATTAGGGCATTCATTAATGTATTAAACTGTTGGCCATGTCTGTTTAACGTCATTATTGGAGAGCTAAGTAATTGTGTTTGGAAACAGATGTGACTGTGACATTACAAAAATTGTTAATGCAATTATATTACACTATTAATGAATTTTAATAGATTAGATAGATATTTCATTTATAATACTATCTGCTCCAATACAGCACTGGTTTACGGTTTCAACAGCATTTATAAATTTATTTCTTAATGTAAAGCTAAGTAATATCATAAAAGTTATTTTCTTACCCAAAAATCTGTGGCTTCCTTATCCCTATGTATCAGATCTTCGAGAGGTATTGTGCAGTTTGCAACAAAATCATCCGGAGGAATGGCAGCATCGTGGAAAACAGTGATACCCAAGCTACAAAAAAAAATCAGATGATTTATTCTGTTTATACTTCCTTAGTTGGAATTATTGTAATTTGAACAAATATGAAGTTTGCATACCTCGTGACATTGTGCACCTCATGAATAAAAGTTTCGTTCCACACAGGGTCAAAAGTTTTGGACTTGGTGCTTGAACGGTCTAGACGGTGCTCGTCGGCGTCGATTGAAACGTACGGGTCTATCGGTTGATCGTCTGCAAGCATTTCGAATATTTACAAATAATAGCAACACCCATTTTGGTAAACATGTAATGAGTTTTTTATGCGTAAGTGTAAAAGCATTCGACGCTTCGTCATATCAAAAGCTTGTGCAATTATTTATTCTGGGATTTCCTGGAGTCATTTACGTGCACGGATGAGGCTCACCTGGCTTCCCGAAGGTCATGTTGTGCCTTTTCTGAAAGTCGGTCGGCCTGAGACCCGTCGCCTCACACACTTTCACGCGCACCGTTCCGCTGAACATGGTGCAGATGACCAACAAGCCCTATCACCAAGACCGCGCCACCACACGATCACTTCCTCACTATAACTTCACATAAAATCATTGAAGGTGCTTCATAATTGAAATAGAAATAGTCTTGACAGCGACGAGATCGGCCATGGATGAATGTTCTTTACAATGTCTATGGCCAATAATGTGAATTCCTATTGGATTTCTTATAAAAAACAAAACAATCTTGTTTTTGATAATGTACTACAGATTACTTTTTTTTAACATTTTCAATCTTAATTATGTTTTTAATTAATCCTATAGTATATTACATCCAATTTATGATTCAAAGCAAAGATTATTTTCTTTTAAAATAATAAATGTAAACATATTTCGGTTAATGGATGTCGTCAAATATAAATGAAACACATACAGTTATTTTCAATAATAATTAAAACTTCGTATACTTAATTATAATTAAAATAACTAAGAAAATGATTTTATGATTATTATACAATCGTACTAATTATTTGCAATAACAAAACAAAATTTAACGAACAACACTAGACATTGACAGCTATTTAATTGATATATACACATAGTCTGTGGTAGTATCCCTACTTATTCTGTGTAATATACTTAGTCAGATCAGAGTCAGAGACAGAGAATATTGATAAATACTGGTCGAAATTGTGAATTCGGCATTTCTTTATTATAGTGAAAGTTGTGAATTATATTTATAATTAATTGTAAACTTTAAGTTCATGATCACATCTCATTTAAAACATAAAAAGAAGTTAAAATGGGTTTCCTGACTATTTTAAAGAAACTGCGGCAAAAAGAAAAAGAAATGCGAATACTCATGTTGTATCCTTTCCAAAAGCCAAGAGCTAACTTTCTCTTAAAATATATATTGAATATTTTGATTCATTTAATAAATACATACATCTTAAATCAAAAAACTAGCTACTAATGTTAATAATTCTTTGTATTTTGGTATCGTAATTAAAACATTACTTGCCTGTGTGATTTTCAAAGTTTTCCATATTTGGTCTTAATTATATACCTTAGTCTTTTACAGCAACCGATATATATTTCACGAATCCTTTTCTTCTTTTTACTATCCAAATTGTTTTAACATTGGATTGTCATAATTTCCTTAAATTTGAAATCAGAGGACTCGACAATGCTGGTAAGACGACAATCTTAAAGAGGTTCAATGGAGAACCCATTGACACTATATCCCCGACACTCGGATTTAACATAAAAACATTGGAGCACAGAGGATACAAACTTAACATCTGGGATGTAGGCGGTCAGAGGTCACTTCGGTGAGTGCAGCTAGTATAACATAGTACATAAGTGGCCACCGGTCCAACAAGACGAATGATTATGGCCAGGAAAAGAAAAATGTTACAATTTGAATGATGTGCATAAGACAATCACCAATTGAGAAATTATAAACTTTATGAAAACATGTTTTGCATATATTGCACAAAGTCTAATAAATAAATAGTGGTTCTTGCAACTGGTCTACCTGATCAACCTTTTCATAGTATTGAAATGTAGTTTTTTTTTAATGTTACTTGTATATTATATATATTTAAAACAGAAAGATTTAACACTATATGAAGCCAGTATTTGTTTTTTGATTAAGTCAAATGTGTTGTGACCTCATCTCCTTTATATGTGAAGGGAAACTTTAATACCCCCTTTTAACAATATTAAATGTGTAAGTGTAGAATTTGGTATTTATAATGTACACATGAATGGTATTTATAATGTACACATGAAGAAGAAATGCAAAAATGTGTTTTTTTTTATAAATATGTTACAAATATATTCATTAAAAAACACCATTACTATCATTATTACACTATTATCCTTTAGTAGTTTTGTATTAGGGCTGAATTTCAAGTGCAGAGCAGATCTATAGTAGCTCTCATACTATTTTCACAGAACTTTTTAGCTGAGAAGTCAGGTTTAAATCCTAACGATGTTATGAAATTCTAGTGACACACTAAACAATTCAAAAAGATTTTTTTTTGAAAGATGCTTTGTATTTCCAGGTCCTACTGGAAAAATTACTTTGAAAGCACTGACGGTGTGGCATGGGTGGTGGACAGCGCGGACGCGCGACGGCTGGCGGACTGCGCACGCGAGTTGCACGCACTACTGCGCGAGGAGCGGCTGGCCGGGGCCACCCTGCTCGTACTGGCCAACAAGGCCGACCTGCCCGGTGCTCTCGGCTTGCAAGACATCAGAGAGGTAAACATCCCACTATTACCAGTCAATTGATTGCACCTTTATATTATTAGGAAAGTTGTGACCATAACCAGTTCAACATAACATATTTTGTATGGTAGTGCATTCATATTATTTATCTGCTGCTGATGATGTTTATGTTGTTGATCATTCACAATTCAGACTCCAAACGAAACATGATTGATATATAGGGTGTGAGTTTGAATCCTGCACGCACCACTAAGTTTTGAAAAGTTATATGCATATTACAAGTTAATTATCACTTTCCTTAGTGAAGATAAACATTGTGAGGAAACATGCACATCCGAAAGTTCTCCATAATGTTCTCAAAGATGTGTGAAGTCTGCCTATTTGCACTTGGTCAGTGTGGTGCACTATGGCCTGTACCAATCACATTATAAGACGAGACCCGAGCCCTGCAGTGGCAAAGTTATGGGTTGTGATGATGTTGATGACATTGCATCCTTCAAAGGATGCTATACAAATTGCAGTTAATGTCGTGATTAATCTGATATATTAATCAAACATGTGTCAGGCGCTAGAACTGGACACCATCAAGACCCACCACTGGCGCATCGTGCGCTGCTCCGCAGTCACTGGGGAGAACCTGCTCGATGGAATGGACTGGATGCTCGACGACATCGCGTCCAGGATATTCACGCTCGACTAACGCACTGACACCCCCACTACATTCATGAATCTTATTGCAACCAACAGTGGTGAGATTAGACCATGTGACATAGTCACATAGTTATGCTACATGTAATGATGTGGAATTCACTTCACAGATGGCCTTCTGGCTCTGCATGGAGAGAATTTGTGTATAACACTGCTAACTGTATATTTATAATTATGATCTATTGTCTTATGTACAATGAAGCTATACTCAAAGGATGTCTTATGTTAAATTTTTTTAATGCATCTAATAGGCCATTAACATGCTTTTTAAATACAAATAACCATACTTAGGGATATTGGTTGTTACTGTGCTTCTACCATCAATTGTTTTTTGGTATAATAGACTCAAATATTTTATTTATTACATTGAAATTCCATAAAAGATTGTTTATATTAAAAGCCTTGTGATATTTCATGGTTTTATTTGATGTTGATTGCGCAATACATCCCGATACTTGTAGATAAACTATCGTCTTTAATTCTTACTATCAGCACACACTATACTCTGTGGACACAAGGAACAACTTAAACTTGGCTCTGGAGAAACTAACTCCAATCTCATCTGACTTCGTTAATCAAAGTATTTTGGTCACATGGACCGTCCATAAGTCATAACAAAAGAGTAAATAATTTTGATTTTATGCAGTGTGGATGTACAGATCCTGTTAAAATTGACTTAAAATAATGTTTGTTGCTTCATAATTTTACACATTTCTTTCTTTCCATAAAATGTAAATGAGTGAATAACATAATGGAGAATCTTTATCCAGACACTAAGTACCACATGCGGAATAACAACACAACCATAAAAAAAACGTCAAAATATGGCTACCATACCATTACTGTACTGCTTTACTAAAATTATACTTCACACTATTAATTAAAACATCAGCTTATCCAGGTTCAAGTTCAAATTGACTCTGTTAACATCACAGCATTTAAGTTGTTGTTAGGAATGATCAGAAGGCTCCGAGGGCTCCTGCGGTAAATTGGTGTCGGCAACACCATCCTCCACCGTATTTGTATTGCTTGAATCCATTAGTTCCGCAGTGTCTTCTGAGTTCTTGACTTCTAGAGTTTCACTGTCTTCATTAACACTTGTGTCCATTTTGCTCTCGTCCGATTCTGTAAAGATTTGATTTTAACTACTTAAATATTGGTGATAACATAACTCCCCAGTACTTATTACAGGGTAAATCATGAAAAACTTAAAGAAAAGGTTTTCAGATCATCTTTATTTCATCGAGTCATAATATAATTCGGGAACCATTCTGCTATGTTATAGTCCATTGTCTGGGGGTTTTTATCGCGTGATACACAATAACTGTATCAAATATAAAACCAAGGTTACATTTAAAGAGGTCTAAAAACATTGTATTTGCGTTGGTATCTACGTTGGTTACTATTTTATTTATGGGATAAGAATCGCAAATGAGGAAGCTGCCGAAATAGCTACCTCACGATTACCCCCGCCTTAAGTGAAAAGAAGTTAGAGCATGCCCTTTACCTTCGGTTTTCATGTCCCGCTCCTGAACGACGTGCAGGTCGTGCCGCTCGTCGCCGTCACTGTCCTCCTTCTCCTTCTCGTCCACGTCCATGGCAAATTTGTTTCGCTTCCTGCCCCCATCCTCCTCCTGCACACAATTGACCAAAACATTAATGTATAATGCCATATACATTGAAAATGCACACTAGATAGATAAAAGAATAATAAATAATTCACTCAGCAACAGGTTTACTTAAATTTTCTAGCCTCGCAGAGTGACAGTAAGTTAAAGCTTACTTCCTGCATTAAATTAAAATATGACGTATGCTGCATCAAACTAATAAATGTTAATGTACCTTGGACTCCACCCCCTTGTGGTCAGAGTGTGATTTGTCATCGTCGTGAGAGTTCTCCGGGTCATTCTCCTTGGCGCCGGGCCCGCGGGCGGCGGGCCGCATGCACCGCTGCTCTATCCGCTGTAATTCCTCTTGCAGCTGTTCTCGTTTCCGGGCCATGTATTCTGGCAAACAAGTACAAATAAGTCTCCCTGACATCCATAATTGTCAAGTATGTTATTATTATCACTAATTGATATACAGCCCACATGACACAATTGCTATAATCTTTACTTATATATCAAAAAAAATATATAAAGTGAAAGGGTTTATCCCTAAATTAATAATTACTACACTAATTATTACTTACTCCAACATGAAGAGCCATATCTAGCTGAAATATCATTTACTTCAGTACATACTACAGGTGAAACTAATATTAACATAAACAAATTCACACAAGTAACTACTCTCAAGGAACTTACTCTCTTGATACTTTCTACTCGAGTCCAATTTCTCTTGAGCCTTATCTGTCATCTTTTTTGGTAGCCAGTATATATGGGGCTTGGCTTTTGTAAGGATGAATTTACTGAGGCACTTCTGAGACTCTTCCCACTTGTCGAACTCCTGTACCCTGCCCATCTTGGCTTCCAACGCTTTGATTGTGGCCTTTTTGTGATCCCTCTCAGCGAATAGTGTCTTCCTCTCTTTTTGTTCTCTTTCCTTTTCTAGCCGCGCTTGCTCCTCAATTTTCTTTTCCACTTGAGCTTTTTTATCTTCCTGTAAAATTATATGGTAGGTTTATTCACATTGACATAAAAAAAATTGTCACACTTAATAACTATGTGGTACATTTTTATTTCATTATTAATGTAGAGATAAAAACATGTAGTCTAACTGGTGTTACATAATACACATTATTATATATATATATACACACAGACCAATCAAAGTTTAACAGTTATTACAATAATGTATTGACTGGGCTTTTAATCTTCCTGGTGCTTCACTTTTGAATTGCGCACATTAAATTGTATTTTTATGAAGTCACATTTTTTACTTGCAATTTGAGACATAGGAACTTCCAGTGCAGGGGATATACTAAACCTGCAAGGTATAGCTGTGTGGGGTTTACTCTATTCTCATAAGTAACATAATAATAATATGAATACAACACAGAGGACAGCGTAACTTTGAATGTGTTGAGTGTTAATACAAATTAGACGGGTTCTAACACAAAAATCACATATATCTCATCTCTGTTATTGTTAAGTTAAGTATTAATGAATATATCATTAAGTTCTAGAAAGATATCAATAAATTCGTATCACTAATAATATCATTCATAGTGCAATCACAGAAAATTTTCCAACATTACTTTGGTCTGCAGTACTATCTCTTCTTGCTTAAACTTCTGTAGGGTCCCCAATAGGGAGCCAAATATCCTCCTGTTGCGTTTTCTAGCCTGCTCGTCATCTCCCTGGGCCCGGAGAACCGCGGCGCGCGTGGGGAGTTCTCGGCACACGGCGGATGGTACCCGTGTCTTTTTTCCACCTGGACCATCATCTTCTCCATCACTATCATTGGCTCTTCCTGATAATCTAAGTAGACAACATTATATTTTTGAGATAACAAACGATTAATATGCAATATACTCTAACATAGCTATAACATTGCACGAAAAAGAATGTCATATGATTGTGTACAGTTAATAACAAAATAGGAACAATCATAATTTGTTATCAATGTGATTATCAGAATAAATTTAAAAATGTACTGTAGGTATGCGTTACGTTCTTATAGAATGATAAAGATATAATGGACATTAATGTGTACATAGATAGATAGTCGGTTCTACATCAGTTATTTAGCTAACATTCCACCTGGTTATTCTCCCAACAGTCTTAATGAGCTACATTATGTATTAATTGTACTACGATGTTAATCTCACCTACTGAATACGGTTTTTGTTTCATGTTTACGTTTGTTTAAGGGCTCGTCATTTTTGAAGTTTCCCCCCGCATCAGGGTAAGAAAATCGACCTTGCCGTTGGCTGCCTCTTGTATAATCTCCGGATGAATTGAACCTACAAATAAACACCTCACGATTTACAAAAATACACGGTTACGAGTTGAAAATGTAATCGAGCCACCACTAACCTATCATTAGAAAATCGTCCTGTTGTTTGTACTATCTTTTTGATGTTTTCATCTATTTTAAACAAACTACTCTTTTCATTTTCTAATTGAGCCCGCAGAGCCGTAAAGGATACAGCTATTTCCGTTCCCATAATATAAAGTATATTGTAAATAAATATTTATGAACATCTAGCACATCACAAGTTTTATCTGAATATATTGAAACAATTTTTTTACTATGAAACACAGACTAAATAGAGGTAAGTTTATGTTCCAGACTAGTTCTTTCCACAGACTATATCATGTATTTGACATTTATATTCTGGGAGTCTATAATATATCAATATTGCCATAACACATGTTTAATTCCACTTCCAAACATTTACATCTGGTAGCATTACATTCAAAACAAAACATAAATAAACTGCGTGCCACATTGTTTCAGTGGCACAAGTGGGTCTTTTCATACAAAATATTTTACATTGCAATGCACCGAGTACTTTATTTGATACAAATTAAGCTGATAGGCAAGTAGACGTGACCCCTGATAGTAAATAGTCATAGCTGACTACAAAACTTTGCACCTTTTTGAAAAACTCCCATGTCTGAGCGCTTCGAGAATTCCATAAAAGAAGAACATTCCGAGAAGCTCATTCCATAAACCTTTGCGTAAATAAGTTGAAAAAATAAATGAAATAAGTTGAATCATAGGAATTGGACCATAGCGGATATTCGCTAGACGAATCGATACAAATGGAAGTTTAATCTTAGGCCAGTGGTGTAATAATTAAAAAGCGATGAATTGTCAAACAGGCAACTGTGTTATCTTATACAGTAAATCTAAAAAGCAAAAAAGTAAGTCAAAAAAATGTACTATTCTAAAAGTGACTATCCTGCATTGCACAATATTATAGTTTGTACAAGAAATGTACGTAGCATAACAGATTAATTCGTATTTAATGCTACTCAGTACTAGATGGCGGTAGATGTAAGCGTTCCATGGTTTAAAGCTTTTTATTAAGCTAGTTGTCACTAGATGTCAGTTGTGTACTACAAAACTATAACAATATCAGAAAAAGCTAAACATAAAAATGTACCTAATAAATCATAACGCAATTAAACTTCCAAGAGCCTGATTTCTTAATACCAATGATAAATTTTAGATTTCGTATGTTTTAAGTTTTCACCATTTTTTAAATGGCGATGTACCTAACTCGTTCGTAAATAAGTATCTAGATAATATTATATATTTCGGACCTTGCATGTTTAATTAAGAATTATAGTGTGTATGTGCTTTTGAGATACGTACGCTACTAATGTTTTATTCGACATTACATCTGACTATTCATATACTTGAATACTACATGCATACTTAGTGGTAAAATTAAAATCTTGGAACATCGCTACCAAAAAATTGTCAACATTATCAAATTACTGTGAGATTAAATAACAAACTTTACAGGCCATTCATTCATAAGTATCCAACAGAAAACAGTGCACATTGTCGGTACAAATCATTGGTTCGAACTGAACCTATATCGAAATTAGTATTTTTAGGACTGAAATAATTAATGTAGATAAGTAGTTACTACCTTATGTATAAAAGTTTTTAGATAAGAAATTAATTTCTACACTTTCAAAATAGGTATAGGTATTAACATAGTTCACTTGATTACCCACGTAAATCTTGGTAATTAATGTCAACCTCTCCACGACGTGACTTACCGCCGGCCACGGGTGACAGCATCCAGCGGGAAGGAAGCCCTAGTTCCCAGCTCGGCAGCGTCCCACTATTTATAATAGCTTGATAGATCGCTGTCAATAAATCATGTGGCGAGCATTCGGTGGGCGGTTTAATTTCACGCGAGTTTGAGCGCGGTTACCGGGATGTGCCGCGATTCTATCATCTCGCTGACGGCTGACTGACAGGGTACCGGACTATTTGTGTATAGGAAATTGGCTTTTGTGCCACCGGCCAGGGCTTACTCTAGTTAGATCATTCATCATTTTAACTCATCAAATAAACATCAAAGCTGCGGAGAAGCGAGTACAATCTGTATCGGAGTAACGTTGAGGAGTACGTTTTCTCGAGGCCTCCTCAGTAGCGAGAAAAGACCCGCGCCATGAATGAGATTAATAATGGGGTTGTAGTCAACATAATGTCGTACTCGTCGTCATAATGTAACCCAATGTCGCACAGGGCCCAGCGATCCCCAACAACAGCAAGACAGCCGGCTACACCGGTGTTGGATTGGATCAGATCCTGGAACGATAAATTTTTAGCAACGGCTTTGTATAAGAATTTAGGATATAATCATCTTGTCGTTCTTTTTATGTCCCTACTACAGCTGCATCTTAGCGCGTTAATTAGCACGGTAATAACGACCTTATGCAGAAGTCTTCAAGAGTTTAGTGCACTAATTAACGCCCTAATCAAAACAATTATGAAAGACACATAAAATGTTGTATTGAATTCCATTAATGGAGCCAAACGAAAAATTAACCTGATAATTGAAGCTCCCTCGGATGCAGCCGTTAACATCATATTGCCGATTTTCTATCTCAGGGAATTGCGTCCAGCCGGAGCTGATCCTCCACACCATAGAGCAGCGTTAATCCTGCCTGCTCTGATATGCCTAATAAGCCAAAACTTCTGTTTCCAGACGCTTGCAATCAGCACCCTAACTGATCCCAGATTGTATAGGTAATTAATTGGTTCTAATTAAATAAAAGTAGGTACAGAATAATTCCTCTTGTCACTTCTATGTCCGCCTCCACGAAACGTCTTTTGGAATCATCACAGACCATTGAAATAATCATTTCATCAATGAAAGTAATAAATGTCATGATGTATTGATAAAATATCAGAATGCATTGGAGTGAACATTAATTTTACTTTTTTTCTCTACATTTAATCTTTCGACAGAACAGTTATAGACAAGACTGTACAGTGGTCGTATGGACACACAAAATGTCAGGCACTTACCTAATACTGGGAAACTTACAACTGGTTACAGAATCGAACTTTATATATTAGCACTAGGTACTTTAATTCCTTCCGCTTTAGCAGTCAGTTGCACAAAGCTGTTCATTTAAATAGTCATTATAATATCGCCAATAGTCGTACGATTTAATAAAGCACTAGTATTAGCACTAATGTCCAATATTTAAAGTTAGCTTCTGCAACTGGCTAACACTTAATT
The DNA here is from genome assembly GCA_018251375.1 of Calpodes ethlius. NCBI lineage: Eukaryota > Metazoa > Arthropoda > Insecta > Lepidoptera > Hesperiidae > Calpodes > Calpodes ethlius. The sequence goes on from DWPA01002455.1 coordinate 14,401, forward strand.
ATTTACAGGCGGTGTAATAAAACGGAAGGATGACCGTGGCTACTTTACTCATCGTTTGTATCTCGTCGGTCATCGGGCGTAATGCAAGCGACGATCGAGTGTTGTGGTATAAGACAATAATAATTGTAGAAGACACTGTCTCGGTGTGGAAGCCGCGGCCCGGGCGCCGCGCGCACGACGCCGTGACCGCGCCGTCAAACACAAAAATGCGTGATGGAATACAAACAGCGGTACCGACGAGCGCATATCACTTTCATCGCAATAAAATATATTATTTAAACATAATTATCTTGACAAGCAACACATAACAATTTTCATACTTATACGAGTGTAAATTCAATGGCCTTTTATCACTAGTACGTATTGCTGGGGTAATAATTAAATTTAGTTATTAAACTGGCAAGTACTATATTCCTTGAAATACAAGTAACTTAAATTATGTCCGCACACCTCGAGCACTAGGTTGGAACTGCCTTGTTCCGAATGCCGCGCTCTACCAAGAGGCCACCCGTATGACAAGTTGACAAAACAGTAATTTATCCGGCAAAACTACCCTCCGTTTTCGGTTAATATTAGAAACCTTACACGAGTATATTGTTGTGTCCTCTGTTACCCAAAAACAGCCCAATCGATTTTAATGAAAACTGTAAGTTAGGAGTTTACTTTCCTAAATACGAAATGTTCTGATTGTATTCAGTCTTTTTTCAATGACCACTTCTTTATCAGGGATTAGATATCAGGGAGACTTTTAAAATTTTATTGGGAAATTAAGGAGAAAATTTTACCAATAAATGTGAATTTTTATCTAACGGTACAGCTATTACGATTATAAAATATATGTGTTTTTTTAATATTAAGGGTAGGGAGTATAATATCTAAATATGGGTTGAAACATTTTGTTCTGAAAATGTACCTAACTGTTTTATTTTAACTTATTTAATGTGAATTCGACTAAATATCATATTGTATCACATATTAAGTATACATTACACATATCATATATTACTAAACATTTTTCTACGATGAATGAACGTGTAACACAACTGAACATAATATACAAAACTTATAAAACCTAACTACTTACATATTTTTTCCGCGTAAAAGTTAGCCGGGTTATAATGTGTTCAACCGTCATTACCAAAACCAGATTTTAAAACGATATCACAATCAGTACGTCACTCTGTTGGCAGAGAAACATTTAAACAAGTCAAATCCATGCTTAGAGTAGTACTACTTGTAAACCACTTGTGTGCGCGAGTGTCCGTCGGCCATTTTTCATAGCACGCGTGAACGCTCGGCCGCCGCTCGAATTAAGCCGGAGACAACATATCAGCTAAT
>DWPA01002456.1:0-15737 GCA_018251375.1 Calpodes ethlius
AGTGGTTATTGCATAGCTCTACCGAATTTTATTGCAACTTTGTCTTACGTCTCCACGGGTGCGCGAATCGGTAATGCAATATGCCAATATAAAAGTAACATACACATACACATACATACTACACATAATGAACTACATATGTCTGGAAAGGTAATTAATTTCTATCCAGTTCAATAAATGAAACCGTATTACTTAGTATTGAATGTTAATTTACAACATAAGTAATTTAAATGATGTGACATCTACAAAGTATAACAATTATACTTTGATACTTAGTTTCTTTGTGTTTTCAATAAAATTATTCTTTGTTTTGTATTGTGTACGTCTTTTTTATATTCGAGAAGATTCATGGTACCTGGAGGACGGTTTTTTCCTGGATTATACATGATTCAAATGTGTTCTGGCTCGGGATTAAATATACGGACTGATAATATACTGTTTATCTGTTAGAATCGCAGTATTCAATAGGCTCGAGCAGTAGTCCAGAGGCGGCTCGCGACGACGGCCGACCGACGACGACGTTGCATAAACTGCATGATCGGTGACGGTAGACTGACGCTACCGTGTTACCGTCACACGTCACACTAACATGCAACGATTGATATATCGCTTACACTCATGTGGTCAACACCCGAACGGGTAGTAGTTACTGATGTCTGCAAGCGTGAAGTGTAGGGGCCGGCGATGGCAGCCGCCGTCCCCGATAGGACAGGTCGATTCATCACTGCGTTACCGGCCTTCCTAATTAATGGCAGCAATTATAGTTTGTGCAAAACATAGTAATAACGAGTGTCCAATTAGCGGTGCTCGCTACACGTTTACCGAACAACTTTTGACGTCGCGGCGTCGTGCACGTCACGGGTGACGAAAACGCGCTATCGCGATCGCTGGCCCAAAATACATCGAACCGAAATCCACAGTAAGGAGCAAGTGCGGGGACGGTGGTAAACTGAGTGACACCGTTGTTAAGAAGATAAATATTTCATTATAAACATAGATTATAAAAATATACCCTACTCGGACCATCTATCGGCGCGGTCAGTTTCTTACAGCAGTGTTGGCCATTCAGCTGCCAGCGCAAAAAGCCGGCTAAGCCTGCGAATCAGGTCGCGAATATAATGCTTCAGTGGGTTTCCTTCGACGATTCAGTGCTAACTTTCTTTCTAATAACTTTATAAGTACTTCTTAGTCACACAGAATCTTTTGAATTCGATAAGTAATTGTTTTTATTCACAATAATTCGTTGAAAATATTTCGATCGAACATTCGATCGCTAAATAAGAATTAAATAGAAATGTTTACTAAATTAAACGGCACATAATTTTTAAGAATACTTTTATTAAAATACGTACACTTGTCTGGTATTAAACACTGGTTACACACTACATTCGTCTAGAGTACAGGGAAATAAACTTTCAGCACAGCGATAATCATAAATATTACATCGTAGGAATATAAAAACGTCACGCGAACTTTTTACGTGCCTTTCGAATACGTGACTGTGCCTAAATTTTAAGTCTAGATTCCAAAAACGGGATAAACCGTTGACGCGGCGCGTGACCCTGATTGCCGCGAAGTGATTAAACGAGCTTCGTATCGCCGCCGATAAAAACTATGCGGCGTGAAGCGTTCTGCAACCGCAGCGTGCAGCGGCGGCTCCGTCGTTCACTATTCGCACCCGACGACTAACGGCTACAACAAATTTGAGGGGTTTTTCTAACGACTTCTTTTCCATAAAAAACTGGGACCGAGACAAAGTCGCGAGTTTATGAATATGATAAATGGCGACGAACGGTTCCGTGTACCCGGTCTATCGTTGTGAATTTATTTCTGAACAATTACTTAATGTGCCAACTCGCAGTACATCTGCGCGGAGTGGAAAAGCATTTCGTGTAGGTACGTATTCTCATCACGAGTAAAAGTGGAAGGCATCAGTTGCCAGGCGGCCGACGGCGACACCAGCTTATTGGGATGCGCGGGCACATGTGGCGAGCGACACGCGACTGTTGGCCGAGAGCTTACCGTGTTTGGTTTTTTTATGATTTTACTCATTTAAAGAAAGGATACCTTTAAATTTACTTGTATTGGTATTGGAAAACTTAAAAAAATATAATGGTTCTTGTAATAGATTTAGTTTCATTGTGTTTTATCCAGACTACCGAGGAAGAGTTATATTTTCGCGCGTATCTTGTATATGAAATAGGACAAAGCAGTGTATAGTGTAAACACTATGTATTATATATCGTATCGGGACTTGTTCCATTTTTTCATAATCAAATCAACTTACGTAGGTACGTAGTAGAGGTCTATCATCAAATCTTATCATTCAGTTTGCTCTAATAGGTACCATAAACGTCCTAACCATCGTAAGTACTAATTTTCTAAAAAAAAAATTTCCGTACATATTCTTGTAATTTTTCGGCCGGCGCCCAAACCATGGCGCCGCGGGAACCGACCAAAGATTCGCAATTCACGGAGCGCGCAAACAATTATGTTGCGCAAGACGAACAGTGCGCACGCGCAGTGCGGCCGAGCCGGCGCTAACTTACACTATTAATTGCATAATAGACTTATCGTTGTCAGTGTTATAATGCCCGTATATGGCAGATTCCTGCGCATATTACACGCGAAACAATACGTTACGAAAGAAGAGGCCAGCGTAACGTATTATAAGTAATAAAATATGAACTTTATGTTTTAAAGAACGAACACTAGGAATATTACACTATAGTTCTTGAAATGTGGACCGCAGTGCTCGACAAGCTGCACTACGGTACGGTCCTCGGGAGTCCTATTAGAATTCAATATTGTTCACACCGCTGTACGTTACAATAAGAATGAAAAATAATGAAAGAATGATTTATCACACCTTTTATGGAGAATGTCAAATTGGGCAAATAAACACAAAGTGATAAATGTTACATTACGTGGGAACAAGAGTGCCGAGAGACAGATGATTGATTGTTCTAGAAGGTTAGCATGGCTATGTATTGACTAGCTTTCAAGTCAATAACTCGTCAGCTTTCAACCATCGAATGCACTTTTTAGACTGCATAATAATATACTAACTATAGTCATATTTGAAATATTCAGATGACGGAATTTTAATAAAATTGACAGTAAAGTGTACATACAATCTGTCACTACCTTACACACATATTAACACAGTTAATTGTTTCTTCGAATGCTTTACTAATATTTTGAGCGATGGCGGGGAATATTTTGTTGGAACATAAAATAACCATAATTACGTAAAAATGGGCGACTGGATGAATGAAGGAGCGGCCGGCTGGAGTCACAGCCACATAAGGACAGGACACTTATCACTGTACAGCGCAAGTGGATACCATCTCGTCACATGTGAAAGACTCAGAGTTCAAATTAAATAAGTTTTTTTAACCACCACTACTAGAACGAACATTACATCATTTGTTGCCTGCCCTTTTCAGTAAAAATAATAGATCCAGGATACAGTTAACAAGTTTATGGTTTTCGCACATATATTTTGCATTAACTTAGTAATAAATTTTGATTTAACAGCACGGAATATCTAATGGTATATAGTGTAGCCTCACCTAGGTACATCTACTAATTTCCATGATGTGAGGCGAATACCATTTACATACAATAATACGTAATTAATCTCAACAAGAACATCATGCGGGCTGACGGAACTCTAAAATCGAATTATATATTATGTTTGATCCTACTTCTGCAGTATGGGATTCCTCATGTGGTCGCCAGCGTATAAAGGTGTTCCTGATGTCCGCGAGCGGCGGTGACCACTTACCATCAGGGAGGTTCGCCCTTTTGTTGGCTGTTCACATAAATAAAACTACCGTCCCCGATTATCTCTCCGATATTGCAACGGAAGAAGGTTAAAACATTTCTAAATTAAACCTACTACTACTACTACAGCTGATGTAGGTAATCAGACAAGTCATGGATATCTATGCGAGGATTGTATTTGTACAAACGTTACAGAGCTCGATTACCTTCCACTGACGGGCTCCACACTCTCGCCATATTCGGCACAGTGTACAACGAGCTAGTGAGAACGGCTCGAACTTTAACATGTATGAAGCCCCTGACACCCAATTATTAAATAATTAATTATCAACTGATAGATACGAGGTCTAATACAGTTGTAAGCCGGCAGCCGGCAGCCGGTAGCCGGTCGACCGGAGAGATTTGCATACAATACGGTGCGAGACTCGTCCGTCATGACCTACACATGGTGCAACCGCGCTCCTTGTGTCACTTCGCCATCGCGCCATGGGATTTATGGCTATTAACCGCGGATATACATCCTATTACGTTTAATTGACTGTCTATCTATCTACGTACACTATACAAAACATATAATCATTATACTTTGTTACATAATTGTTTAGTGGTAATATTATAGACTAAAATATCACTCAGCTCGAACTTTTTATGCAACATTGATTTTTTATGCAACAAGCAAGCAAATGTACTAACTGACACCCATCAATGTGATTTCAAACAAGCAGGAATATATTAGTGGTCATAGTTATAAAAATATTTATCTAAATATTACAATGCATCGGTCTACAGATCGTGCCATGTTGCAACAGATCATTATCAGCGATAACACCGCCTTTTGACACCGTATTAAATAATGACTCATGTTTTGTTTTTTCTCGGTGTGTATTCAAGCATGGTTAAATAGTTTCGTATAAAATATATTCAAATACACTCATTAGTCAGCTTCTAAAATTCCGTAATAGATGTAATAATCCCCAAATACTTAATAAAATGCTGTTTTACCGGCGACTACGTGCTGAATGGACTTTATTCGAGAACCTTACTTTGCCAATGAATAACGCGACGTTTTGTCGACGAATTTAAACATTAAGACATTTCTCAGCGTTCTAGACGTCAAACCGTAGCACACTCGGTAATTACAAAATTTCAACTCCTCTCGGTGACTGCGGTGATCAATATTGAAAAATAACGGTTACTACTGTGGCCTAAGATGCGATGTGTTACTACAGATTTCTTAAACTTTCCAACACAGACACTAAACTTGTCGCAAAACGTGGCAACAATAATTCGAACTGACTATTTTATAATCCTATGTAATCACTGACGTCTATATCTTACGTCTGACTTAATAGAACAAACGTAGCAAGGAAATGCGTATCAACAGAACAATCAACATAATTAATAGTAACATATTTCGTTGAACTGGTTATTATAGGAAAATAATTAACTTAGATACGTGGGTGTAATGCAGTCGGCACCAATCTACATTTGTTTTGACAAGAAAATGATAAACGTACTCTTCGATGAAGTCAAAACATTACAGTTTACAGTTTAACGTCAGAACAATAAAAGTGCACAAGGCTCGGACGAGACGCAAGACGCGAGGCACTCACAGAGCAACCTCCTCCTCTAGCCAAATACGTAAAATTTCAAGAACAACCGGAGCGGCGCCGCGGCGACATCGCGCGATATTTCATCCGTAACCTTTAATCTATTGTCGTTGTAAAAAGTTTTGCAAATAGCTCATTGTGCCGCTGCCCCGAGCTGTAAGTGTTGCATATGATTCGCCTGCATTGTCCTCGCTCCGTCCGCGGACCAGATAGCTACTCGTGTATTGTCTCATTTCTTTTCTTTCCCAGAACAATGCAGGTGGACGGAGCCAGTTGTTTTAATATTTACAAACGAACTTCAGTCGCCTTTAATAATTGACCTACGAGCTTCAAATCTGATATGAATTTAACCTCGACGAGTGACCGACTCGCGACGATCCTCGAATCATATTTTCGACTACATTAACGTCCAAGCGTCTCATCTCCTCTCGTTGAGGTCTATTAAGGAAATACTAATCCGCGACGTAACACTTTAAGTGTTCACACTGCCGCGACACCGGCCCCTCGTGGTTCAGGTACCACCCGGTTGCGTTTTCGGCTACACACGAGGACCGCCGCAGAGGTCATTGCATCACTAATTAAAATTCCTCGAGCAGGCACACAGCCTTCGACACGGAGCGAGAGTCCCGCCTCACCCACCGCTATGTCATCTCGGCTTAATTGCCGGCTCGAGATCACCACGAGAGCGTCTTGGAAATTCTTTCAACCCTCTCGACCCGCCCGCGAGTCTCCTATCTCCTCGACGCGCTTAAGAAATTCCAGATAATTATCTCCACCACTCCCTCGTGCACAAGCGATTGTTTATCTTTAATGCAACATCGGCTTTCGATTTTACTTAATCCACCTTGATGAATTAACTATGGTTACTTAAGTTTTCATAATTATTCCAAGAACGATGCGCCGATGGACGATGAGTAATATCGATCACTAAAATCGGGTAAATATTAAGTATTTCCGAATAGCAATTTCGATTTAACGAAGTTATAAGACCCGTGCGAATTTCGGGTGGAAAGTGCCGGTGGGAAAAACGGCAGGAAGTCGTAGAATTAATTAGAATGTTTAAAAAAAGATGAGCACTCACCGCATGTTGTTGTTGTAAGTCACAGGTGTGGAAAGTATCACAGCACTGACGCGTTTCGCGTTTCGGTATCGTGTCGGGAGTTCGTGAGACGTGGGTCCGTCAGCGCGGCGTCGCCATGTCCGGTCGCGACGGGGGCTGCGGCGCGAGTGGCGGCGGCGCCCGGCGGCGCGCACCGCGGAAGCGTCGGCCTCCGGCCCGCGGCTGCGACCTGCATTCTGCGGATTTTGCGATACCACTCATCACTCCGGTCAACGACGTCTCAACTTGCTCTTCTACTAATGCACATAATTTACAGCAAGCTATAATTGTATATGACTAACTTGTAGGTACAATCCGATATTCAGATTCGACGAACAGTATTTGTGCACGTAAAAAATCAAATAAAAGACTACTTTACTGCTTCGGCTAGTCGGAGCAGGCCAGAACATAATTGATGCATCCGTTAGTGATTTTGTCAACGTGTAAACCGATGTGTCACACTTGTTTGATTGATAATCAATATCAAATTAGTAACAAAGTGAATTTAAACGTTTTGAACCTTAAATCAAAGAAATCGTATATAGCTACTTGGATATGTCAAGAGAGCGTTCACCGAATTGCTCGTTTAACTACATTGAACGATATTACGTTCCGTATACTGGTATGTTGGTAAATAAGGAAAGATGAAGTGTTTCTTGTACGATCAGCTCGAACAATATGCATATTGTCCTGTTTGTTCGCATAATTGTAAGCAGTCATACGGAGTACCGCGTGACCAACATTAAACGGTCGAGTGTGACTCTAGCTCCGAACCGGAACCCCTGCCGGCTCCGCTTCAGCTGCGTGACCTATGACTAAGCGTTAGGTGTCAATATTGTCACGTCACTGCTGCTGAGGGTCAGATTTAAACTTTGGAGGGGAAACCAGACGCTACTCACTGTACAAACATTATGAAGCTATTGAGGCCAAATTTACATATGTAAATTAATTCCTCCCATCAACATGCCCAGCAATGAAGACCGAAGAATTAAGTTTATGAAGTCTACTTACTCGTACCATCTAAACGTAACTGCCATAGTATTTCGCGCAACAAATAAAACGCGCGAAAAATATAACCTTTCCTTGGCAGTCGGGTAGAGACAAGAAACGATTCACGGTCACTGTGAAGTAGACGATGTCTGTACTATTGTAGAAGTGTTCAGCTATAAATATTGTAACACTAAACTGTATGAGTAGGTGAAAGTATTATGTACGTTATGAAATAATGCTCCATAGCTACATCAAGTCTAAAGTGTTTTTAATAGTGGTACATCACCATTAGCTGGTGGTACGGCTTAACTTTAAAAGTCCCACCGTACCACCAGTGGTACCATTAGGGGTCCGGTGGGTCCGTCACGTAAACAATATGTGCTGTAGAAAACACTCGAGCCTACTTAGGGCCACAAAAAAAAAGTTTGTCTAGACGTTTAGGAGGAGTCGCTAAACTAACGCCCGGCATTTGATTTTGAGATGAGAGTTCCCGGATCAGATCGGCGAGCTATGCGATAATGCTAGTGCGAACCGTTCACCGTGAGCGATGTGTCCCCATGGTTGTATAACGAGGAGGCTCATTGCAATCCGATTGGCGCCTGCGTGAGTCGCGAGCTCGTGACCGATGACTTGTGGCGGTATAACGTGACAGTTACGTGGTGGACACCGGCCCGCTGTGCGCCATGCGCCGCCGGTACATTATATGTTGACATTCTTCCCGGTACGTATACACAGCACGGACAAACTGGAACTAATAGAAACATCTTTGTATAAAGGTACGGGTACAGACAGGTACATAAAGTTCCTTACAGCCAGTTGCAGGAACGAACTTTAAATATTTAACACTACTTTAAATTTTAATGCATCATTACATTCTGCGATATATTAATGAACCATTAAACACAAAACTGGCCAGTAAATCGTATCATCGATTGACAATTATGGATCAATGTTGTTTTTGTAAAACGTCATAAAATTAAATATTCGTTAGTGCTAATACCTCAATTATGTAATGACGCCTTAACGAACAGCTTTGTGTGACTGAGTGTTCAGTTAAACTGTGTAATTATCTAGGAGCCACACACCACATGTGTCGTATACAGTTGTAGCCACGTTATGTAAGTTAGGTATGTGCATATGTGTTCAGTGGCGAGCACCGAGCGCACGGCGCGGCGGTTTGCTGGCGCGAGCCTCCTAACACTTCCGATAACTTATTGACATAGAAAGAGAGGAAGAGAGAGCGAGGAACACACAGCACCCACCAGCGGGGCCCAGTAGGTTAACAGCTTTGATTGAGATAAATTACAACAGCACGTTAACATATAAATAATAGTCACAAAAAAAAATCCTTATGTCGTGGGCGCTACGGACGATACACAGAGACAAGAATATATGTGTATATTCGTATCCCAGATCCGGAATAGAAATTGAAACTCATCGTTCAAATTTCTGCCTCGCTAGAAATAGAACCCAGGACTGTTTGCACGGTGGTCCAGTTGCGGTCCAGTGTATTGGGCGAAAAGGGTCCTTAACTGAGCTATGTGTGTAACTGTGTATTATTCACTTATCTTTTAGTGCAGATTGGCTCTGGACTGGGGACTCGACATCCAAACATATTTCCTATCGATCGACCCTTCTCTGAACCTATATACACACCTAATACAACCTGTAGAACCTCACTTTGAGATATTATGACGTTTACGAGACGTTATAGTAAAGTAATGAATGTCGCGGCCAGTGTCCACTGGTAGACTAGACTATTACTATTGTATTCAATATATCCAAGCACATTAATTGGAGATAAATAATAAGTGTATTAAACGTGTTCATATTTCCAGTCAAGTTAAACGTACCGGTTTCACCACATATACATACCGACGCGACTCATCGTTGCTGAGAAATTTAATGGTCCCATTAAGGAGATGCACGTTGTTAACGAATATAATAATGCAAAGCGTGGCGTAAGGCCTTCTACACACGGCGCGGGTGACACGCTCAATTCGCCGGTTTCTGTTACGCGCCTAAACTGAAATATTTCACCGGTCATCGATCGAAGTTCCCCCGATGATATTTTTACAACACATCAAACGAGCGATAATGAAATGACCCGCCCCTGAATAAAACGCCTCAATAGATTTCTCTGAGCGGGCATAATTTCTCAAACTATATTTTATAAAAAATCTACACTGGAATCGATGAACGATGGCAATGATTCAATAATAATCATAATTTTGCTAACGTACAGACCGATATAATTATTTTTTATAAAGTTTGATAAAGTATTATTTACTTAACTGATAGTTACGATCATCAAAACAATCATTAAATTATCAAAATATGTCATTTGATAAAGAAACTGTGCTTGTAACTAAACTTTGTCTATCATTTATAGTATATACTCTAAGATTAAATCTAAAATATTTAATGAAAATCCCTCCTAGCTGTAAGTCCGTAGTCCGTACATTGTTTGAGAAGCGCTGGCGGGCCGGCGCGGCGCCCGCCAGCGCTCCGCTCGCGCGAGCGTGTTTTCCGCTTCGCCTGCACCCTGCGCTAAAATTAATGTATAGTATAGATACATCTTTCATATTTAAATACCATCATACTTTATCTAATAACACGTTAGCTAATCACCCGTTTTATTGGAAGGATCATTTCAAGCCATCGTTGGTTATTCACTACATGGAATAAGGGAGGTTCACAGTTGCTGTATTTCAAAATTATATTGTTTAACTTCCAAAAAACTATTTTCAGGATAATATTTACAGTGTTATTATTGAGTAATTGATATTATTTCTGTTTTTTACACTAGCTGCCAAATAACTCGTCGTGTTCCGGCTGGGGGCTTGAGTGCCACTTATATTTCTTCTTTCATCCTTTTTGATTGGTGATGCTTTTGGTGTTGCCGATATCTTTGAATTTCGGTGACCACTTGAAACCAGACGACCCTTCTGCTCGTTTGTCTCAATTTACACAAAAAAAAACATTTTTGTCACGCACTTTAAGAATTTTGAATATGCTTTCTTATATTAGTAAAGAAACCGAGGGTTACATTCTCCACTGCTCCGGTGCAATCTGATGTTGCTCATGTCCATATGCTCCGGTGATCATAAAAACAAAAGTATTTTTGAAGGAAAGCCTTCGTTCATTATTATTGTCATCATACTAATTATATAAATGTTGGAATGATTTATTTTTCTAGCCAGGCCAGCATAACGAACGCAACGCGCCACCGCCTTACGTCATACGCGCGCTCCGGCTCGTGCTGAAATATTGTTATCGTCCTCACGGTGTAATTGTTGCCGGCGCTGTCCTACGCAGCAGAAATGACCGAAATTGGGCAATAACTTACACGTGCCAAACGAATCTGTGCGGGGCGAGTACATCGGGTGTCGCATTACATACGATCAGGTGCTAAATTGCCCGGCCGACTTAACCAGTATTAGTCTAAGACTATTCTGACGTATATGAAGTACATTGCATCCTACATTGGAGATCATTGCGATGTTACAATTGATTGCTAGAAATGTATAATGTAGGTGTATGCAGCATATTTTATCGGATTTACTTTACATGTTAATTCAGCGACGTGGTAGAGTTGAGTCAACACAGGCCATCGACAAATTTCAGTCGCACTAGGGTTGTCACTGACGGGTAAAAGTATTGAACGTTAAATTTTCCTTTCTTGACTAAATCTACGTGACACCTGACACATTTACAAATATAAAAATCATACCCCTAAATAGGAATTTATTAATAATTTCTTCATTATACCTACTGTAGTCTCAATTAAGATTAACTGATAATGCTTACTTTGTAACTGGTTTATTTTTGTATATAGAGTTTTGGTGAGATTGACCGCCCTAATGCTTGACTATATAATGTAATGGTTTCAGACAATCTAGTGAAAGTTAGCTTGTGATAGACGACGATGAAGACAAGACTAGACTAGACCACGCCGCTCCAATCGAGATGGCCGGCCTACCAAGTAGCTTAAATCGGATGATACTCGACCATGTAGTAGTTTTCAAGCGCCCAGTTAGTTGAAAATCTCCCTCAATAATTAACCCTGACATGATTAAAATATTTTGTTAAAAGGCGTAAGCGTTGTAAATGTCTTTGATTGTTACGGACGTTCATTTTCCATCAATTGGTTCGTCTTTCTACATAAATAATTGTCCCAAAAATAAATGAAGTAATAATTGTTTCAACCAAATCAGTCTTATTGTCACTGATATCATGTTTCTAAGCGATATTTTAATAAACTTCGTAAATAAATAATAATATATCGTTTATATTTCACCTGTGACATTTTAGTTCCTAAAACACACTGCAAAAAGTTAGTTAATATAACTAATAAATGGATGATTCGATTGTAAAGTGATTCATTGTCTACTATAAACATTATTGACAACCCTACGATATCTTTATATCCTTAGCTTCGACAATTCGTCACTGCACCCGTTATAGTTATTTGTGAAGTAAAACTGCTGAGGTCGGTAACCTACATTCCGTTAAATAACTCGGAGTCATGGTAATGGAACAAACAAATTTACAAATCGATCGAACGAGGTAGGAAAATTGAATTTCTTACTAAAGTGATGAGATTGTCATCTGTCGCGGTTTCATTACGTGGTAGTTGCGACGACAGATCGACCACCTAAACGATCCCATAAAATAAATTAACTTACAACCACAATACAACCTTTGCGGCCGCTTCAACGATCATGACATACGAGGGAGAATTCACGGTAAACCCTACAATGATAACCTTATTGTACAAATCATGTGATCGCTACACGGCACGTCCCGACAGTAAATACTCCGATGACACACTGTTGACGCACCGACGGCCACGAACAATAGCTGGAGGAATCCAAATGATGCGCGCCGCCGGCACAGCGGCGTGACTCACGGATCCTCTCGTTGTGACTGCATCCTGCACCGGGCACTAGACACGGCAGACTCGAGAGTACGGATGTCTAACACGCTTCTCCTGGAATTTATTACTGCCCCAAAAATGTAAAATGTGTCTCCACTTTTGACATTAAGTTCAAATCGAGATTAATATCAATCTTGGGACTGGGTAGATGGAAGAATTGTTAATGCAACAAGTAAGTGAGGAAACTACTTGAATAATCGACGACACGGAACCCAAGCAAGGGTCGGGCGACACGGGCGCCGCCGGAAGCCGGGTTGACTGGGAGACGTTGTAGCGCTGGTGAGCAGTGGCGAGTGCCTATGAACTGACAATAAATTAATGAAAAATTAATGTCTTCTGCGCAACATAAACCAATCAGGAATAAAATCCGAACTTTAATTTCTTAAATGTGTATTAAGACCCACGAATGATTCGCCCGAGGAGGTATCGCCGCCCTCCCTGTGTCTGCCGTATAACAAATGCTTTATAGCAATTGTGTCCAGGTCTGAAGAATGTTCTAGTTTGCCCTTAATACTTATACAAGACATGATCATCTGTGAACAGGGGTAGCAATCCATCTGTGAACAAATTAGACAAGGAAAACTTTCTAACGATTACTAAATAGATGATTACTAATTCTTATGGTCCTGTCATCCGTAGTCTTCTTACTAAGAATAATAACAAACTGATATACTTTTAACACCTCTTACTGACAAGACTTACTAATAAGACTCCTACACTGCTTATGGTGGCATTACAAGCTCGTTGGCTATCCACAACCTATAAAAAATACATCTGTTGAACCTGAATTAATGCAGTAACTTACCGTTGATCGCTAAAAAGAAAGTCATGTGTATGATACATATGTACTATATATTATGTTGTTATATTTTTTGTGCAATATAAATATTCATTCGTGCATCAGCACTAACCGACGACTTGCCAACAAGCCTCCGGTATTAAGAGTCCCACCGGTGACGTGTCACCGCCACCAAACGAAATCAGTAACACCAAAGGCATTATCGATGTTTGTCAACAACCAAGAACAAAACGCGGGACCCGCTTATTACTAGCTCGCTGAACCACGTCTGGTGTTAGTCGCAGTCGTTAGTTCCGATGACGAAATAAACAATTTGACTTTGACTTTGAATCAACGTAGTTAAGTAGTTAAGCGGGGAAGCACGCACGTTGTCTTAGATTGATTTCATAGAAAACAAATTGAGATGTTGTTTGCCATTCAATACTTCTCCGAAAACACTTTTATCCTTCTTTATCGTTCGGTGTAAAAATACTGGCTTGGGGTAAAGTATGCCACCAGCAGAAAATTGTTTTTGCGATTACGCGTCGCGCCACTTTCTACGAATGTCGTTCAAAAACACGGGGAGTGTTTTCTTTAAGTCATACACGTGTTCCAGTCTCACTGTACCCCTGCAGTATTTATAAACGTAGCTGATAAGAGCTCTAGCCCTTGCCTTATCGATCCGCCCAGCCTCCGCCGCCCGCACGGCCCTGCGCCGCCCGAGCCGCCCGAGCCGCCCGACGCCGCCCGCGCCCCCACCGGCCAGAAACCAAACGTCAAGGAATATTCCAGCAATTGAACTTATTTGAAGGATCGCCTCATGAAACTCTCTATCGAACTAAGTTTCTTGGGTTCCGTAGTCAAGAAAGTACCGTTTATAGTTTCCGCTATTCACTCCATCCTTCCGTCTTAGAACTAGAAGACTGTAATTTGGCAGTAATAAACTTATTCATGACAAATACATACAATATTTGTAATATATAGGTGTTACATTTATTACACAATATACAGTATGTATAAATATTGCGAATGTGAGAAATATTTTTCGATTGAGGAAATATTAAGCGTTGCCAATTGTCGTATCCCAGAAAGAAACCTATGATAGCCAAGTGGCTTAACGAATCATTAAGTAACAGTCAATCAACTTATAACGGATTACTCTTTGACCCCTAAAATATTTTGCCATCTGTGGCTCATTTTAAAAAAATAAATCAGTTTTATTTGATTTCCGTCACAAGAGTTGTCTCTACTGAGAATTGAGTTACGAATGTTTTAATGCACGGCTCCCCGCGGAACTCATCGGTACTGAAACTCAAGATGTACTATTGATATTGGCAACTTTTGATCAGTAGGTACCTATAAAATTTCAATGCAACAATATGTTTTATGTCCCGTGACCTCACGGTGGCCCGCTACAGAGGTATTATAATGCAGATTTGATAATTAACCAACATGTAGTAGCCGTGAGTATCGAATAGCAAGTAATTGCTGACTGACAGAACGCAGTGCGAGCGGGTCAATCGCCCGCTGGGTGCCTACTAACCTCCAACTCCGTATACAACTAGGCTACGAAATCTTAATTAAAATAAATTGCAGCGTTTGTTAGTAAACGAAATTACACTCAATGACGGTAGTACACTCAATACTGCTTACCCAATATAAGGTAGATTTTCATATTCCTCTAAGATCTTACTTCCTTTACAAAGATACCCTGTAAGAGTTCGCTACTAATCATAAGGCTACTTTTCAAAGTGTAACCTCTTTTAGAATCAAGTGTTAATAACCCCGACTGATAGCTAACGGGTTGGTGTCGAACCAGCGCAATAAATCGCGGTGGAACATGACGAAGTTGAATGATAAATTATCACGGCTGCGCAGGATTTTCAAGTTCACAAGTGATGGCCAATCAACTAACGACTACGCTGCTCTGCACTGATCGTGGCCCGACTCGCACTTCGCCAGTTTATTTTTACATGTAACTGCCCTGTTAATCATCTTTAGATGTTGCCTCGTGCAATAAACTTTATCTACGTATAAACTGCGTAGGTAGATTGAACCGTTTTGTTCGGCGAATTTTGTCAACGCAGCAATTACCGGTAATTCCCCGATTACTAAATCGATGACGTCGAAACAAAAAAGTTTATATATGCAATTATAATTACCCTACTAGAATTACAAGTGTTACGACACATTTATTGACAGTCTTCGATCAATGACTAATAACATAAACATGACAGGCATTAGAACCCACACTAGAGCAATCTCCACACGATTACGGGGCGTAATTCGACGAATATATTACGATGAGTTTAACTGCAATTTAACTTTTATATATAACTAGCTGAACCCTGCGCGCGTTGCTACACCAACACGAGCTGCTACGTATATGAAATTAATTGGAATGACAGTGGCGCCACCTGTCGAAAATTGATCGTACCAACTTAGAAACCTTCAAGGGCTCATACACAACAACTTTGCTAAAGATCATCACATGATTAAATGTATCGTTTACGATTCTACAAAGGACATACA
>DWPA01002457.1:0-15732 GCA_018251375.1 Calpodes ethlius
TAACCTAACCTAACCTAACCTAACCTAACCTAACCTAACCTAACCTAACCTAACCTAACCTAACCTAACCTGCCATGTATCGCTGTACCGAGTTCAAAATTTTACTATCGCAATTAATACTTGTCGTTTTCAATGTCGTTTACGTCTTTTTTTTTGAAGAGTTCCTTAAATTTGTTTTTTTTTTTTTGTTTATTTTTTTTTTCTTCAATTTGGTGATTTATATTCATAGTTAATTTGTCGTTTTTCATTTGTAACATGTGGGGGTACGTCGTCACGCATTCGGCAATTGGACCTGTGGAATCTCCTCCAACATTCTACCTACTTTGTAGCGTGGGCCTAGATGTGAGAGTTTCGGCGGTATCACAATCCTTTCGTAGTAAACAACAACTCATTAATCCACATAACGCGAGCGGCGAACATAGGATCTGCGCGATGTTTGTCTTACAGGCATCGACAATAGGAAACTTCTGTTTGCCGGCAGTAACGCCTGCACTTTATGAATATGGTACGCCCGCTGCCGATACCCACGCAAAATTCTGTGGATACTCGTGTGAGACACACGCGACCCGTGTCGATTGCGCACTACTCGGGCTGGGGTGCGGGTGCGTAAGCGCAGATTCTGACGCACGGCTTCCAAAATATTTTCCACCACATGTGGTCGCGGCATTCTTCCGGCATCTTTCTGCTGTGGTATAATTGGCTGATTATCCAATTCCCGTTGGTACGCCAGATTAATCATGCAACTGTCTGTTGGATGGTGAGCGTTGGGGTGCCTCTGGTTATACAAATGCAGAGCATGCTATGCATCGCCACGTTCTTCACCATAACACATTAGCGTTTCCGCGTATTCACGAGCACTGAAATAAATTTCGCAAAAAAGAAGTAACAATAACCATAAAAAAAAAAAAACTGACAATATCGTAAGCAGTGATAGCCTAGTGGTTCGTACGTGAGGAAACCTGCACACCTGAGAGTTCACCATAATGTTCTTGAAGGTGCGTGAAGTCTGCCAATCCGCACTTGTCCAGCGTGGTGGACTATGGCCTACACCCCACATCTCGTGAGAGGAGACCCGAGGCAGCAGTGGGACAGTTATGGGTTGTAATGATGAAATGATGAATAAACAATACACATGACTCAACTAACACGAAACCGAAATTTGCAGTGAATTCGTCTTCCGCAAGTGAAAAGCATGAACTGTCACAATAATTCAAATATTAAATAAAGTCCTAACTATTGACGAAAACCGCCAAGACGAGTTACCTACTATGCGAGTGCAATACATAGATTTATTAAAATACCAAAGTACACGTTACACCTTACAAACATTATTCATGTAAGTTTAAAATAGATTGGGTTACTTCAAGAATAGGCTTTAATACATAAAAACAAATTTAAATTTCATAAAATATACATACAATATTAAAAAAAGCTTAAGTATAAAAAGCTGTTATAATATTAATCAATAACTATTGATATTCTTATCATAGAAACTAACTCATCATGAGTTCATGACCTACGGAGAACAAGTACTTATTGTACATTGTCTTATCTAGTCGTTGTTTACTCTCTGTGCGACGGTCAGCGTGGCTGCGGTATTCCGCCTTTCGGCAAAGGACTAAGGAACCCCACTGCGCTGTATGTGTGTGTACTGTGTATGTGGAATAGATTTTTTTATGATTCTTAAGTACCTATATGTTTCGGTTAAGTTTGCTTCTGAAACGAATACGAAAACGAAACTAAGATTTTTCAATCGTTACACAAAAACAAACAAAATATTAGGTATTTTGTATATTTTCGAATAATGTGTTTAGTTATAATTTGCATTAAAATGTTTGAATTAGGTATTGATTGATTTTTGAAAAGCTGGTTCCTTAATTGCTAAGTAACGTCTAATTAAAAAAAATGTTATGTGAGTACACTGCAAGTAATGCCGCTGCTGTTATTTTGTATTCGTTACATTTTAATATTATACAAGTGTATAGACGTGATTGTGTGCGTGCGCGCCTACGACGTGTCATCGCTCGGCGCGGCAGCACCTGCCGCAGCGTTATTGCCGAACATCGAACAGCGGATAGAGAGTTTATACATTGTTTTAATCCATTGCTGTTATTCGTGAAAATCAATAATATAAGGGTTTTATAAATATTCATGTTGCATTGTGCAGTGGTATTGAAATACTACAAAAATTTGTAAAAACATGCATAAAAATTTGGAAAAACCTAGAAAAAGTGATGAAAATTTCCAACACCATAACCACCAGAACCGTGTCAGTAATCCATATAATATTTGATATTCGTTAGGCTGTCGTTTACACGCAGTGTAACTGGATAGGTAGAAAATAGCTAGACAGCCCCGTAGCCTAATTAGTAGTGACCCTGACTACGAAGGGAGAGGTCCTGGGTTGGATTCCCGGCCGGGCAGATATTTGTGTGACAGATAAATATTTGTTCTCGGGTCATGGGTATTAATGACGTGTTGTTTGTATTGTCCATGTCACCCGCGACACAGGGAATCGTTAGCGTTGAATCGATTAGTTTTTATTAAGAGACATTAAAGGTCACACACAGATACACTGGGTTATATCGCTTTTATTATGTGATGTTGTAATTTCGCCGAAATATACATTGTAATCGATCTTTTCAGAGAAATGACAAAAAAACGAAGGTGAACAAAGGGATATAAGCAAACAAACAAAAACAATTATGCATTTATATTATTAGTATGGATAACTTATAATTTGTTTGAAAGTTATTTTGCATTAAGCCCTACCACTTTTAACGTTTGTCATAAACTTTAATACTTATTGTACCTCTATTTAAAGTTCCCGAAAAATCACAACATTCACATCTTACTAAATTGGATTGGTTGTTATTAACGAATTTACAAATAATTTCGGCGGGCGTAGCCGCGGGTCGAAGTTAATATTATGTTAATAAAACACAACAATGTAAACAATTGATTTATTTCGTTTCTATCAAAAGAAATTCGAATTATCTTCGATCACTTCATTTTTCGTAAAAACTATTACAATAATAATACAATTTTATGTACAATAAATAATATTATTTATAGGTGGCAGTCAGTATGAGGAGGCGGGGATGGCGGTGTGCGGCAGGGGGCGGACTAGCGCGGCGGCAGCGAGTGGTGCCGCGGGCGCGTGGCGGTGTACGCGATCTCGGAGAGACGCACGTCGATGGGCGCGCGCTCGTCGTACAGCGTGGGCGCCTGCAGGATGATGCCGGCCGACCCCACCACCACGGCCAGCGTGAATATCCACAGGAACAGGCGATCCAGCACCATGGCCACGTACTTCCAGTCCTCCTTCACCTGAAATATGCGAAGATTTTAATTCGTAGCCAGGCGCGTAAGATGTTCCGTCACCGCGCAGGAGCACCGGCGGGCACGGTTAAAGCGGAAGGTGCAGAGCCCGACGACCAGGAGGGACCTGGCGCCATAGTTTCGTGAGTTGTTCAGCTCGGTATTAAGAGTGCAGACATTTAAAAAAAATCCACTGTAAAGAGCATTTACTAATGGTATGTCAATGTATGGTCTGAAGTAGCTGATGTGATCAACCTCACTATGATTTATATTTAAATGAAGACAGCATTGTTAAGTATATATAAAACTTGAACTGTGGATTAGCCAAATTAATGTAGACAAGTGGGCTGCGCCGGATTCGCCCGGGTTCTGATAACATTTTAAAAACAAAGTATTGCCCGGCAATCATAGACAGGATCTTTTTTTAACACGCGGGCGAAGCCGCGAGCGAGTTCTAGAACTACATGTCGTAAGATAATAAATCTGTTAATACAATGTAGGTGTAAAAAACAAAATTTGATGAACGGTAAAGTATGTATAACTTGTCACTTGTGTACATTGGTAAATATTTATTTCTTATTTCGGATTATTCGTATATTATTCTTATTTCCGATTTTTTTCCTCGGTTTACACGGGATTACTAATATACACGGGCCTATCTTTATCGTGTGGAAAGACCCTCGTAATATACACGGGCCTACGTCACGCCAAGTGTACATTAGGTTCTAAGTAAATTGATGTTGGGGCTAACTAGTACAATCTGTAGTAGTTCCTATGACGATGTAGCTATGTCGAGATTCGCAGTGGGCGTGGCGCACGCGTGCGTGCAAGTCGCGTCGCTGTTGGCGTACGAAAGTACTAATAGTTATTTAGGTGTAGGAATTTAATGCCATTATTACTTTAAATTTTATGGGCACTAATTTTGAGATTCGTATCTGTTTAAGTAGTAATGAATCTGTGGCTGCACTAAACTCACCCTAGTAGATTCCTCCTCCTTGCGCGTTTGGTCGGCGATGTAGTTGATGCCGTCGATGGCCTTGTGCAGCTCGGGGCAGCGGTGCCAGCGGCGCAGCGCGTCACACAGCGCGGGCGCGTCGTGCAGCCGGCACCCCGCGCCCCCCGCGCCGCCCGGGCCCCCCGCGGCGCCCGCCGCCCCGCCGCACACGGGCGACTCGCCGTCGGCCGCTCCGCATGTGAGGCCAGTCCAGCCTTCGCTCGTCACAATGCCGGCGCTGGAACAGATACGTTCACTTTAAGTAGCGTGATCGTCGTCGTGGCTCACTCACGTCACGGCGACTCACAAGCGACTCCGGTGCGGGTCGAGGCGGTAGTGCGGGCGGCGCATCACGAGCAGGCGCGGCAGCACGTGCACGAACACGCGGCGCACCCACGGCGCCATCGTGTGCGTCTGCGGCGATCGGAAGTGCACGTTCAGCACCACCACCGTCACGCATATGCTGCAAAATTTAAAAATGGTGTCAGATCAATCAGTTTTACCGTACAACCCTAAATTATAAATCACTGAAGTGATATAATAAAAAGTATGTATTAGTACTACCAGTATCTGAAAATGATAATCTACAGGTAAAATATGACCGAGTAGATATTTATGAATCAATCGATGGTCGACACGTTAGTCAACGGCATTAACAAAGTGTGATAAACGGTTGCGATGCGTCACCTGAACGTATCGAGGATCATGGTGAAGAGCACGAACTTGCCGAGCAGCGGCACCACGAGCGACGTGGGCGGGATGATCTCCGCCAGCAGCAGGAAGAACACGGTCAGCGACAGCAGGATGGAGATGGACAGCGACACCTTCTCGCCGCTGTCGGACGGCAGGTAGAACACCAGCACCGTCAGGAACGATATGCCCATGCACGGGATTATTAGGTTCACCGTGTAAAATAATGTCTTTCTTCTCATCGTTATATTAAAAGTTATATCTAGATATGGCTCATCGCAGCACGTGTAGAATTTCTCGTTCCTGAAATTGCAACGATTAGATAACAGATTAGACAGATTATCTGTAATCTGTCACTCACTTAACACTTTGTTCTGCAAGGAACGCTGAATCATCGTTAGAAAAATCCTAGTTCCTTAAGTGTTCCGTATGTGGAACTCTGTCCATAAGAATGTTTGACGGGTTTACAAAGTATTTTCATAAAAATATATCTTATTAAGGTAGATGCTCGCGGTTCTATTTAGTAAAATAGAATATAGTAATATTTGTTTATGCAAAATTATCAGACTTGCTTTAACTAGCAATGGCGTAACGAGGTGACTAAAGTAGTTGAACCGCCAACGTACCTCACAGCGGGCACCTCCAGGATGTCCCACTCCACGGAGGTATAGAACTCGCTGAGGTCGACGCCCAGCTCCACCACGTTGGTTCCGCGGACCTCGTCGATGTGCCGCAAGTCAACCTGCCGACACATACTCATTTAATTATGAAGCCGCCTCGAGTCTGCTCCCATCCAACTCGGCCCCGAATCAAGTTGAAAATATAATAGAGATTTGTTTATTGTTTAAACTCTAAACTTGCAACCCCTTGGATGTTATTTTTAATAACCATAAATTAATTAAACTAACCAACCAAAGAAAATAACAGTTTTATTGTCTGATATACATCACGAATGGTACAAAGCAGAGTTCATAGGTGGCCTTAATTGTAACTGGATGTACCTGTGGCACGCTCGGATGGTATTTACGACGTTTATACGATAAACTGAATAAAGTATCGAAAATAATTACAAATTATTTTATAGAAAGAATTACTGTAATTTATTGACATAAGTAATGTCACATATTGACGCTGCAAAAGCAATTTTAATGTATCTCGAAAAGTGGAACAAAACACTGCATCCAATGAACTTTTTGAATATACTAGTGTATTATAACTAGTGAAATAATCTTTGGGGTGATGCAATTATAAATGTGAATTAAGAAAATAAAACTTTCTCACTGCAATTTATAAAATCATTCTAACGATAGTGTAACTGATTTTATTACTAGATACAGGGTAGATTTTTCAAATTATAAATTGCAGACCTGTTATAATATTCTGAAACATAAATGTATAGACCAACAAAAATTTGTTCAAATTGACTGAAAGTTGACAGCAATATTTGCTGTACCTCAGTATGATTTTTAAAAGATGACCACGATACTTTCGTGTTTGTATTTTTTTATTGGGAAAAGGATATCAAACGCATTTGCAGTGTCACCATCCACTGCCGCCCAAGGACGCCCGTGAAAAACTTCGAACAGTACTGTAGTTAGTGAGTTTTGTTAGCATTAGGCATCACGAAAATATTAGTTTGTTAAATTATTCTTTAGTAAGATCTTTTTTACACCATAATATAAGTAACAGGCAACAAATCCATGAAGCGTAAATGAGTTTGTGACTAGAGGAAACAAAGTGGGTGACCTGGAATCCGTCATAGGTCCAGGAGCCGAACTTCATGACGCAGGTTTGCTGGTCGAAGGGGAAGTACTCGACGTCGATCTCGCACGAGGACTTGTAGATGGCGGGCGGGTGCCACTCCACGCGGCCCGTGTAGTTGAGCGTCGCCTTCGTCGCCAACGTCACCTCGAAGTTTCCGTCCGCACTGAAGACCGTAAATTATGGCAAGGGCAATCTAAATTATAAACCTATAAAATTTACATGATAGACTTCGGAATCTTTTAAAAATTAAATCGAGGCCATATGGAGGTAAGCATCGCATCGGTCAATTGTGGTTAGATTTCGTCAACACGTTTTCGATTTCGGGTCAGCATGTTTTTGGTCGAAAGCAGGCGACCGGTTACACCTGCCAGAGAGCCCCGATCGGAAAACAGAACGTACTTGTTGTAGAGCACGATGTCGGGCCGCCAGATGTGGTCGGAGGGCACGTGCAGCATCTCCACGCCGCCGTACTCGCGCGGCTCCCACGACAGCTTGTAGTCGTACCAGCTCTATTAGGGCGTAGACATCGTATTACAATACATTTACTGGGAGACTTAATTTAATTATTTCTTTTTATTATCGAGTACAACCTATTTACATTGAAATCAATAAATTATTATTTTTTTGGATACATTGTAACTGAAATTCGTTAAGTAGACCCTTACTACTTAGTAAGTAAAATGACACTAACCTGTTCCACCCATAGATTTGTGGTCATGATCTGATTCTTCAAGTTCTGTAAAATAAACAGATTTTCTTGAATTCGGTGAACTTAAAACTTGAGTAAAGTTTATCGTACTGTACATTACTTCACTGACTGCTATCGACGAATCATGTTTTTTGTACGCGCAGAAACTGTAATTTTGCATCCAGTGAGGGTGGCGAATACGTCATACGAAACGTCAAAGTTACGGCTATAAATCTGACAATCGACATTTCGGCCGTGTTGTGGTTTGCGGCTCTAGCTTATCCCTTGTAATGTGATACACGAGTTTGTTTTAGTTGCTGAGCGCTTCGACCGGCACAATCGTACTTACGGCCGCGTAGGATCGAATGCGGCGGCGCTCAGCAATAGTCATACCTCCCTTGTTTCGGTTTGTACGTACCACATCGATGAGCTGGCTCAGCTTGAGTTTGATGCGCACGGTGAGCGCGTCGCTGACGTTGAGCACGGGACGCACCAACTTGTTGTAGTTGCTGAGCAGGTCGTCGTATAGCCGCTTGGCGTCCGGGTTGCAGCCGCACCCTGCACATGGCGTCGGCTTTACTTTCTCAGAAAAAAATATCGATTCTATTAAAATTTCTGATTTTAATACGCAAAAGTCTTAATGGAATTATTTTTTCTTGACATGTCTATTTAGTGGAGCTAATCAAGTGGATTCAAAGTTTTCTAAAGCAGAAAGAACATTATCCGTTGAACATTTTCGAGACTTCTATTATCTCTTTTATAATATCTACAGATGATTTATAAAAAGTGTATGTTGTTGGAATTGTGTGGGTTCAGTAGATTATCCGATGAGCCCCACTCTCACCCGCGAGCAGCAGTGCCAGCAGCAGCAGCCGCGCCGCGCGGGCGGGCAGCGAGCGGGCGCACATGGCGGCGCGCACATCGCGTCAGCGCATCGCGGCCGCTGCCGCCCCGCTGCCGCTCCGCCGCCACGCCGCCCCCGCCGCCCCGCCGCGCCGCTCCCCGCCCGCGACGCTGCAACACCGGAGCACTGTTAGTGCTGTTGCATCAGCACATCACCGTCCAATAGATAACAATAAACGACGAAGGTCGTACTCCACTACGTCAAACTGGATATAAGATAATTTGGGGTAACTTGGTGAGCTCACACTGGGTGTCGTAGCTGGACAGTTAGGTTTTGCTGTGATGTATAGCGAATAAAACGAAACGCAAGACTTGTAACTGCATAATTTTGCAAACATAATTTTGTCACAATTAGTTGTCAGTTGAATGGCATTTTAATTTCGTGGTATACAGCAAATATCAACTGTTTGTGATCTGTTACACGCGAGGTCGAAATTAAAAACGATATCTCAGTTACCATTTACTTTAAGCCATTGGCCATAATTCTAAAACATATTTGTTATCGTTTCGAAAACAACTAGTTTGTTCTTCACAAACAGGGACTAAAATAACTCGTTTAATCTCTAGAGACTAAAAGTGATTAGAATATAGAATATTGATATTGTTAGTGAACGCTCCAACCATCAGAGACCAATCACGAACGAGCATTGTACAAAAGGATCACAGCACGATAAAATAAACCACGTGCGAGCCAAAATAAAATTTTTGAGGAAATAAAATACGCTTCAGTTCGTTATTTCACACTCAAATTCAAATATCGCTTAATTTACAAAAAAAGAAATATGTATTGTTTTATGCAATAACATTTGCAAACCAGCTTGCATGGCCACCATCCTCTGCCTCCCTGGACATCTGTGTCAAACCTCGGATAGGACGGTAGGAGATTCTGTAGATATTGTAGTAGTCTCTAAGTCGTGTTAGTAATAGGCTTTAATAAGAAAATCAGTTTGTTAGAAGTCGTTAGAAAGAGGCCGGTAAGTTTTAGTAATTGTCCAGTAAGTAATCGTTAGTCGTTTGTCCCACTCAATGTCGATCAAAGGTGCGTTGCTAGCGGAGGATAGATGGTTGCTCTTGCATGAGTGTAAGCAGCAGCCGAGCACCCTTTAGACTGTACCACCGTTACTTATAGGACAAATATCACACGGCAAAAATAAGTGAGGCTGTGGTACCTCCTCGTGTCTTCTTCAAGTATGCGCTATATATCCTTGTTGATAGTTTGCTCTTAAGTACTTATTTTCTCACGGGAATCTTGAATCCTTCGAATGTCTCACTCCGCTGAGGAGCCTAGTAATTTGATATCCTTCACTTTGTTTGGATTAAAAAACACCCTTCCCTTAAAAATAGTCGTTAACTCCAAATCAAATCAAATATTTTATTGTGGACAGTAGGTAAAAATGGGTACCGTACAGGTGTCAAAATATTATATCGCTACGTCCTACCCATTGTGGGCGTACAATGTTAACTGCTTAAATAATAAATAGTAATTTTATAATGGAACATACTGCAAAACAAATGATTTTTACTTGTCAGTGCATAAGTAATGAGCACAGAGAGAGTTATGTAAAAATGATGATATGATCTCAATCCTACAATTTATAATTTCCTGACCCCGGGTGGACGGGGTGTTTGCTTCATACCGTAATCAAATGAAATAGAGTTGTTATTCTAATTTAGAGCATTAATCTACTATTCGACGTGAGCGTTACAATAATACTTTCTGGGCATAAGGGCATCTATGAATTGAGCAGAACACTTGCATCAAATAAATACAGCGCCTGCGACATTTCTCGTCCGCGGCAGACGGGCAACATGCTATATGTGCGCATATGTTAGATAACGATGGCAATATCGAGAAAGTGAATTGAAGAATTCCATCGAGGAAGCTGTAAGCGGGAAGTACGCAGTACCTTTTTCATCTGGCTTTGGCAGCACAGATACAGAAACCGGTGATACGTTAGGTTGAATGGTGGATAATGGACACGGTGATACAATTGCTGATATGATTATAGCGAGTGTCGAGCAGGCAGGAGTGCGCCGCGAGCATGTTTCTAACATTGGTAATTCCAGACCGCACCCAGAGTGTTGCCTTCACTCGATGCACGGTCCGAGATAAAGCGTTTGTTGCACGCCCACTGAGCAGAATCTAATATTTTTTGAGGCCAATTATATTCGATGATTTTCTTTTGATTCGTATTCTAAGATTAAAGCTAAAAAAATATATAACTCCGATAGTTTTTATTTTACCTTCCAGCTAACAATACTAAAGAAATGCCCTGCGTTTGAAAACAAGATTACTTAACATTGAGAATATAGAATAATTTCATATTTTTTCAGTTTCACTTTAACCATATACAAAAGTGATGTTACATTAATAATGATAACTTTCGTACTCCTCCGTTCGCTTAGTAATCGTTTAAGAGGTACGAAGTGCTGGAAAGCAATCCATCGATACTTGTAAAACTCTACAACTATGACAGAGTGGAGCGGTGCCGCGAACATAACAGAATAGAGGAGTCCGTGAGGATCAACGGCGGCGCTAGTACATGAGAACGCTGTGCGCTGGGCAGAATCTGAAAAATTTTGATGTTTAACAGAAATCAACAAATCGAATATAATTCAATATACAAGTTAAAGGTATGTCTATAATATTGCCTCCGGTTGAGCGCACTCAGCGGTACTTCCGCCAACGTCACGTGAGATTAAAAATAATCTATGACATTGACAACTTAAGACCAACAATGACAATATATCGACAGTAGAATACCGTAGGGGTGTATCTAGCTATAAAGTCGTGACTAGAGTAAGTGTAATGTAAAAATAGCTTTTAACTGCGTCGATTTTTCTGGGTCTCGTTTCTCTAGAACATGAAATTTAAAAAAATCCAACGTTGTACAAAATATTTTATATATTTTTTGTGATATCTTTCCTAAATACAGAAGTTTATCATTTTAGTCGCAATTCCAGTACGCTGTACCTGTGTAGAAGCGCTGTTGTTACACCGTTGTAGCAGGCTGCGCTTCTTATCCTTCATCGTGTACGACGTTCTGGGCGTTTGAGTTCACATACGATTGGTATTTGCAAGGGTATAAAAATTATATTCATGCAAAATACCGTTAAAAATATATAATTGAATTTCTCAACATTTTATTATTCTTTTTGACTTTTGTGTAAAGATGAATTTGTACGATTCGTCCTTACATTTTTCCGCCGTCGATATGTTAATGTTGAAATGTTGGTAGATATAATAGAAAAACAGTAATAAAATATTTTTCATGTTTATAAAAAATGTTTTCCTGCTTCACGCTCTTTCCGGCTCTTTCCGGCACCGAAATGAAGGAAGGAACTTCGGCCAAAGAAGATACGCAGTCAGTTTCTTTATGTCGTAAACGTTACCCGTTACGTACCTATTGTTTTCACGCAGAACACACGGCCGTGTCCGCGACACAAGCCCGTTCTGTTTTTTAAATTATTATTTTGTATTATAACCTTTTTACCTCACCTTTAACTTAGAATTGAACTTTTTTTCTGACAGTTTTGTATCTCGTTATGGCCGTAGAATTTGTTGAACTTTTTATTTGAAACGTCTTACCATAGATACTATTAACGTAGCTCGAATGAACAAACCGGGCGATGTACAACAACTCGTTGTAGTGCATAAATTATAACATACATAAATGACGTTGAGCAATCTTCACTATTTTATTTTAAGCCAATAAGAATGAATAGTTTACTTGTTTATTTTAGAATGTAATCCTTACAACGATGGACTTAGCCTTAATGCTGTAAATAATGCTAAATGTCTTTTACGTGTAATGTACGTGTACATGTACTGTACACGTACAATTTCAGTAAATTTTATGTTCAGAGAGACGACGATCCACTACTTTTTAATTTCAGGGTAATGACGAACATTAATTAAGATCCATTTTAACGATTTAAGTGGAAAAATAAAATAATGAGATACTCAAATAATGTGTATCTAATCAATAGATCATGAATTAAGGTGCGAGGGAGTTCGTCTTTGAGAAGACAATCCTATAGGTCCATTGAAAGAGAACTTGCTTGCGAAGGACTTCGGAAGCACTGTGCATTTTTAAGTAACGTTTATAAAAACAAAGAAAATATGTTATTTAAGTATTCACACGATGTTTTCCTGGTGGGAGACAAGCCGTGGCCAAGGCCATTCCATCGACCTCGTCATATCTTACAAATGCGTGGTTTTTTGAAATGTTATACATATTTCAGTAGTTTGCCTTACCAATAGTTATTTCAGTAATAAGGCGTAACAAATTCAAATATCGAGATTTATATTTTCGAGATTTTATGCTTAGGAAATACGTTACTTATGATAATAAATAGTTACTGTAAATCGGAGCGACCGAAATATATATGATTTCGCGGACTTATTTTAGGGTAACACATACTTATCCCCTGGTAGGTATAATGCAATCGTAATCAAATACAGGGCATACTACTTATTCATATAAACTATGCAATATATTATAAATGCTGTGTTTTATCAATTTCTGTAATATTTTATAAGTCCATTTGATATTTAACCAGTCCGCGATACTTTCGCGATAACGACATTTCACTGTTCTGGCCTGCTGGTGATGGAGAGATCCGTGTTCAGTTTTGGGCCATTAATGGGTTGAAAGAAATAGTTCCTTGTTCCTTAAGTAGTCCTCATCATAACACGTGTTGTAGCTCATAAATGTTTTTATATATAGAATAATATCGTTTAAAACGTTTAGATTGACGTACGTAATGTGTGACCATGTGAAGGTATCATATATAAGCTACCTGTTTGTATATATACAAGCAGATAGGCACTCAAAAAATGCTAAAAAATCGTGTTTGTTTTAAACTAAGTCTGCTATAGAAATGTCGAGATGTTTAGTTGATACAACGGTTTTGGTCTGATATTAATTTGGAGCAACTTTTATCCCCTGCTTCAGACGCTAAACTCTAATATTGAAAATCATGTAACACGTTAACCTTTATTTCAACCGAACATTGTTTGTACAAAGTTTAACAATATTGGCTTTAACAAATCCTTACGTAAATTTTCGTCCCCTATTTACTATGTGCAGATGGTAATTTCAAAAAAATCTCTAATTGTCTGTAACTGGCCAAATGCCAATTTTCATGATTGTAACTTTAAAACTGACCTAATTTCATACAAATTGTTTACTCTCATTTTACCATCTTAGGGATAGAATTTCGAAAAAATTGTTCATAACTGTCATAAAAATTGTGCAAGCGGTTCAAAAGGAATCTACAGTTAGAGTTTTCCAATACCAATATTACTTATGTTTGTCATAGAACTTGCCCTCTTGTTGATATTAGAGTAATTCGATGATCATTCATTGGATGAATAAAATACTAATTGTCTGTAAAAGTAATTCTAGAAAGACAAAGAAATAACATTCATAAAATCATTTCGATGCTCATAAATACATGTCGTAGTCTGCTTGTTCAGTGCATAATCGTAGTAAAATATAAAAAAACATTTATTGTCTCTGTCGGTTCGAGCGAGATGCGGAGCCACTGAATAGATCTAGACGAAAATAGGATGTTCCTAGTTTGTACTTATTACGGGTCTATTTCTAGGAATCACCGAAAAAAAGATTTAGGTCAGTGATTTGACAGGATTGGTGCAAGGGTCGCAGTCAATTATTACATCTTTACCGAACGAAGCGAGGACAGGTCACTGACTGCTCAGAATATAAGTGTTAAAGTGATATGATTTCAAAATATAGCAATAATCAGAATTGATTACGTTTGTTAAACCAAAGGAATAGTTACCTTAGACAGGCACAGCCATTGAATGGATTAAAGTCGACTTGTACGAGAGACTGACGTGAGTGTCGAAGCCACAGTTAGGATCGTGTTTTGAATACAATGTTTATTCAAGTACTATAATATGGAAGTGCTGGACTGTAACGCTATGCATCTATCGTAATTTTACCTTATTAAATAAACGTAAACGATTTGAATAAAACTATATGTGAAATTTCTGTAACATTGGTTAGAAGTATTATTCACGTTATTCATTTGTCCATTTAGTTATAATTAGCGGTACTGGTACACTGCATAATCCTGTAAAACTAAACTGTTAGATCACTGTCTTTAAGCTATTTTGATTTTTATTCTAGAAAAAAATTCGAAAAGGAATAATCGAAACAGAATAAATTGACCGAGACACTCTATCGCACATCCGACATTGCACCGAGACGTACATCGCACATGTCGCGGCGACGTCTTGTGAGGATTGCATCATCGCCGTTGCAGGGGGCGGCGTGGTGGTCGTGATCATTTTCGTTTCACTCAATTAAAATTATTCCCTTAGGCTGAGAAGGTTTATTCTCATAGGAAACATATACGAACGCGCGTGTACGTGTAGGCATGTTAGCGTGTGTAATTAATATTATTCACACGTACTCCATTCGATGAAAGTGGAAATTTAGAGCTGCAATATCCCTAATATTAATCCCATTCGCGATCAATAATACGAATATAGTTGAGAAGTTGTAACAAATAACACAGGAATACGGGTACCACGTGGAAGTGCGACCCCGCGTGTGATCATAAGTGGACAACTTGGCCACTTGATTTTTTAAATTGTGTGAAAAGAATGAATACAGTGTAATAATATGAATACCGCTGTGTTAACCGTGTTAACAATGCACTATTTCGTACGTGTTACGTAAATAAAGTTATGTAGCTAAATAGGAGGTGGTGACGGCCAACATTCTCGTTTTTAAAACAGACTTTAACAGCGGCCCCATTGCAGTTGTTCAATATATTGAACAGTGTATTGAAGACCAACCAATACATGGAGCCAACCGATAAACAGTTCATTAAAAATGGTTCGCAGAGGCTGATGCCGAGACTACATCGATAGCACCGAGGACTGCGAACGCATTCTGTACTAGAATCCGGAAGGAATGTCACGTAACACCATTGCTGGAGTCGTTTGCACGATCGAACCATACAATTTTAAATAAAAACCATATTTACATATTCTTTCACTACTTCACAATTCCGTTTCTCGCCGAGCGCGCGAAGGCGCCGTTCGATGTTTCGTTCGCCGGCGATACAAATTTGGCGGGCTGCGAGTCCGGCACCACAGCGAGAACCCGAACACCGAAGGAACACTACAGAGGGTCCGGGCCCGCGCCGTCTCACTATCAATTCATGGTAACGCACCGCGGAGGGTCGCGGACGTGCGCACAGTCGACGAGTCGCAGCGCTCACCTCGGAGCGACTGACGAAGCGCCGCGCCCTCGCCGCGCCGCCACCCCGTCCCGCTCCCCGCGCCGCGCGCGCTCCGCCCGCCACTCGCCACTCGCCGCTCAGTCAGTCGGGC
>DWPA01002458.1:0-15732 GCA_018251375.1 Calpodes ethlius
CACTTGAAGTTGGTCACAGTTACCTTGCTATCCCTGGAGGATAGATCGCTTCTTGTATAGCAACTGGAAAACAATCACTCTTCTAACAGAAACACTTACTCTGAGACTATAGTTTTAAAGCAGAAATAGTGAAGTCGCCACGGACGTACCGTCATGTTTCAGTGTTAGGAATACCAGGATATTCAATTAAAACTATGTAATATATTTTTATTTTGCTTCCTTGGTAATTCTACGCTTCTGCCAATCTTTTCCTTTCATTATTAGTTACTATAGATTAGTCTGCGACAATGGATATTTTTCAACATGTTACCGTCTAATTTGAACGATTATAGTACCTTCGTTTGATTTGAATGCTTCATTATAACACGAAAAGTACTCATACTCATTTATGTGAGACCGTTTAGGCTTGTTATCGAAAACAATGTATGACTAACGCTACTCTGTATACTAAGACGATATGATTCACGTTATTATTGTATGAAAATTGAAACCTATAAATATAGTTTGATTAATATTTCATATTCCTGGAAAAGCGACTACAATGTTCACATGTCTAGTAATTCACATAAGGACAATACGTCCAATAAACAGTTTCACGTTAATAATTAATGCATAGTTAGGTGTTTTCGTTTTGAGGTCATAGTTCTATTTATTCAGGTTTTAGGTTTATGTGGTATAAGGTACGTAAACTTAAAACTTCTTTTAAATTTACGTACTAAAATAACATCAAATAAAAAAACGACATCTAATTGCTGTTTAAATTTATGATTATTATTTAAATTTACTTCTTTGTGTCTCAATGTCAAAAAATGTAGGTAATTAATTATTAACCTTCCGTGACGTAACGTTGAGAGTCCGTTCCCTTGAGACTCCTGCCCACACCATTTACTTATTATTTGTATCTAATTAATAAATTCGTACCTTACTTATATTATAAAATTGGTTATAATTAAAACACACGCCCTTTTGTTTCCCAAGGGTACCTCAGATCCTCCACTAAGTATAATCATTACATAACTTGAAGAGTACGTATTCTTATTAATAAATGGTCTCAATACAATTATTATATTATTATTGCGATGATGTCTTATTCTCATCTTACCTTGGCTGAGAGTCCACTGGAGATGTACGAAATCACAAGGCATGCGAGTATGTGTAGCGCAATGTTGAATCGATGTTGCTGTATGATGTGAGGATACGTTAAAGTATTTATTCCCCACTTATTCATATCTATTTCTGTACAATATCCATCTCTATAAAACAAATTAAGTCTGCAAATTTACAGTGCATTCTCGCACAACATCGTACATATTTCTCTCATGCATCCCTCGCACGAATCTTTACCCTTTTTCTATATTTAAAAATAACTTATACCGCTAGGCTCTTTTGCACCAAAGCTGAGTTATGCACACTAGGAAATGTAGTTATTTTGCTAATAGATTTTTTGGTCCCTACTAATCTCTTCTGGTTACTTCTTATCCGGTGAGGGGTTGTCGTGTATTAGAAATGAGGTGCTTTAACTTAACTATTTGGATTAAATGCCTATTAATAAAATATAAACGACTACCTGAACCCTGCGCGCGTTGCTACGCCAAAAACTAAAATAAGGTTATCACAGTTGCGCCGTCTGTCGAAAATTGGTTGGACCAACTCAAAGACCTTCGTGGTCTCATACACAACAACTTTGCTTAAGATTATCACATGATCAAATGCATAGTTTACGATTCCATAAAGGACATACATACAAAAATTCATTTTTATAAATATATGATAAGGGCTGTTATGTCAAGTCTCAGATAGATATTTTGTGCAATTCTTTATTCATTTTATTATGCTCCTCATTATCTGTACGAAGTATTTAGAGCTCCGTGAATGCGTGACTAAAACATTTTAAATCAGCTTCGCTTTTTAAGATACGAATACCGAGGCGGGGAGACGTCTCGGTTAATTTTAACCGGTTCAACGATCCCTAAGTTCAAACATTGTACATAAATAGATTGGTCCCGCCAGCCAGATAGGAAGCGAGACCTGTATAAATATTTCCCTGTTCATCACATCATTAAGTTATTTCAACAAAAAGTGTTAGGTAGTCCTATATATGTATCTGTATGCAATTTATTTAAAAGAGAGCAAAGCAAATATAAACTGGAACGTTGCAGAGCGTATTTAGTGGATAGCAATCCCACACAAACCTCAACTTTTACTGAATATGTCGGCTTTCTTCTGAAGATTCTTTCCCCGAAAAAATCGCTAGTGCTTCCTATTACATTAACTTAACGATTCCTTAATTAATAATCTTATCATGGTAAATTAACTCTCTCAACAATAGCTTAGGACTGATATGCAGCAAATTAGAGTTAACTATCCCTACTAACTTATGTCGGCCCCGTAGCCTAGTTGGTAGTGACCCTACCTGCGGAGCGAGGGGTCCTGGGTTCAATTCCCGACCGGGGCAGATATTTACGTGACAGATAAATATTTGTTCTCGAGTCTTGGGTGTTAGTGACGTATTATTTGTGTTATCCATGCCACCCGCGACACTGGGTACGCTACTGCGGGGGTATGAGTATATTAGCATTTTATTTTTTAAATATGCTCATGGATTAAATTTCACCATCCACTAAACTATTTACTCACCTTTACACAACAAAGTTCCTTAAAAACGCACAAAATAAATTTTAGGACTTATTAATAGGTCATGAGATATGACGGCATTACAGCACGCATGCAAAGCTATGTCACTTCCAAATATGACATGTAGTACTTTACCGACAAGGTCCTATTATGGCTTGGTTACGTTATGATGTCAGGCACTCAGCGGCCAGTAACTCACCCACGCTTTCGGCAAGTTGACGATCTTGGTCCTATTACTTTCAATCTGGTTTATGTAGGATGACGCCAAGGATTTAAAAGGAATTTCATGTAGGTAGACTTATATACCTATGACACAAATAACATTATATTCCCTAATGGTTACGTATCGTATATATAATAATGTATTACGTAAGCATGCCATGAATTGATTCTTTGAGACATTCCACATAAGTCATTATATTTACGGCAATATCAGCGTTCCTTAAGCGATTCATTGAGTCACAAAATCACAATGAAGGGATTTTAGAAACAGGATCAACAAAATCTTTAAAAAAATCTTAATTAACCGATTTTAATAAATTGATGCACATCGTATAAACTATTTGGTCTATTTAATTATTCATGCATTTAGTCCAGCTTAAAATATAGGATAGTTTTGGATCCGATGATGTTATTGAGCCAAATTCTAATACACAATTATCGTCATAGAACAACGTCTGCTAGTTAGCTAGTAGATAATAAGAACCTAATAGACGAACAATGAGTACAGGTTTATACAAATCGTGGTACCTAGGCCACAATCTGTCGTAGTGTCCAAAATAATTAACTTCAACATTGTTTTTTTGCCTATAATAAAATAACCGAGACGGTAGCTCTGACCAGATTGACCCCGTTACTTAAATCTCGCCAACTTCCGCGAAACCGTGAAAGCCATTTTTCCATGTCTGTTTTGTAGTCTACATGACGGAGTTTGAAAGTTTCAATGTATACTTATATATTATTTCGCAGTTGGAGTCGGATTTGGAATGTCATGATGTATTTATAGATGTTTTTATTTACTGAAAACGCTCTGTAAAACTGTTTAAGCTTTAGTATAACATAACTGAGACGCAATTTGCGCCATCTTATATATAAAATTCTCGTGTCAAAATGTGAGTTACCATATTTCTCCGAAACGACTAGACCGATTTTTTAATATTCATTAATATTCATTTTAATAATTCAATAATTTTTCATCCCGTTCGATGACTCTTTTTCTTGCAATGTTTTTCAGTCTATTTCGATTAAAATTTCACTGAGCTTATGGCAATTATTTTATTAAAGTTTTTTATTACTAGAAATAATTTATATGGCAAAACAACATTTGAGGTCAGCTAGTATACTATAAAATTTAAAGGAACAACTCGCATCTCTCAAGCACACTTTAGCTACAGAAGCAGAAAATTGAATGTTCACAAGCGGAACACAGAAAACTAGTTTACGCCACTTATGCATCCCACAGTAAGACATCATACGCTAAAGAGTAAGTACATATTTATAGGACACAAAACATTTGTCCTGACCTAGAATTGAATAGAAACCATTTATGCATGCCGACATTGCCATATGAACTAAGCTATATTATACAAAACTACTTTAATTTTTTCAACAAATGGCTAACAAATAAGCCACTTGATTGTGGCATTGATATCAGTAACACCAAAGACATCACCCGTCGTTCGTACCTAGTAGCTAGCGAGGTGCATAAAAATGTTAAGTTATATTACCTGCCAAAGGTCATGGGTCCCTATCGGCGGAGATGGATATTTGTGATAATTTGTTTTAAGTCGTAGTGTTCTAAGTTATGTTTATTACTACTGACCAGGGCATCCATGACGCAATCATGCAATTGATACTTATGTATGCAATTTACTTGTTCTTTTGATATCTATGCATCGCAATTCGCATGTGCGAAATCATTATTTTCAACACTTACTAAATATTATGTCAAACTCTTATCAACATGTACGTGCTGTTTATGTGAGATGAAGAAATTAGTAACTGCGATGTAATCTTTATCAGCTATTATAGTATATTGTGAGACTATTTCGAATTTGTATGTTTATAGGAAAATTTGTTTATAAAGTAGCTCTTTAAGTGTAACAATAGTAAATGCAAGGGAAATTAAACAAATAGAATTTTCTCAATATTTTTTTTATTTCATTTCACCGGAATGTATCGGTGTGAGTGCTCCAAAGAAGTATATGACGCTTAACAGCTTAATACTCTTCGGCTCCCTCGCCTTCACCCTCGGCGGAGTCCATGCCGACTTCTTCGTAGTCCTTTTCGAGAGCGGCCAGATCCTCACGGGCCTCGGAGAACTCACCCTCCTCCATACCCTCACCGACGTACCAGTGGACGAAGGCGCGCTTGGCGTACATAAGGTCGAACTTGTGGTCCAGGCGGGCCCAGGCCTCGGCGATGGCGGTGGTGTTGGACAACATGCACACGGCACGTTGGACCTTCGCGAGATCACCTCCTGGCACCACGGTGGGTGGCTGGTAGTTGATGCCCACCTTGAAACCGGTCGGACACCAGTCGACGAACTGGATGGTCCTCTTAGTCTTGATGGTAGCAATGGCGGCATTCACGTCCTTGGGAACGACGTCACCACGGTACAGCATGCAGCAGGCCATGTACTTGCCGTGACGGGGGTCGCATTTCACCATCTGGTTGGCGGGCTCGAAGCAAGCGTTGGTGATTTCGGCGACGGAGAGCTGTTCATGGTAGGCCTTCTCGGCGGAGATGACTGGGGCGTAGGTGACCAGAGGGAAGTGGATACGTGGGTAGGGCACCAAGTTGGTCTGGAACTCAGTTAGATCGACGTTGAGGGCGCCGTCGAAACGCAGGGAGGCGGTGATGGAGGACACGATCTGACCGATCAGCCTGTTCAGGTTGGTGTAAGTGGGACGCTCGATGTCCAAGTTGCGGCGGCAGATATCGTAGATGGCTTCGTTGTCGACCATGAAGGCGCAGTCGGAGTGTTCCAGGGTGGTGTGGGTGGTCAGGATGGAGTTGTAGGGCTCGACGACGGCGGTGGACACCTGAGGGGCGGGGTAGATCGCGAACTCGAGCTTGGACTTCTTTCCGTAGTCTACAGAGAGACGCTCCATGAGAAGTGAAGTGAACCCGGATCCGGTACCACCTCCGAAGGAGTGGAAGATGAGGAAGCCCTGGAGACCTGTGCACTGGTCGGCGAGCTTGCGGATGCGGTCCAGTACCAAGTCTACGATTTCCTTGCCGATGGTGTAGTGGCCACGGGCGTAGTTGTTGGCCGCATCTTCCTTACCAGTGATAAGTTGTTCTGGATGAAACAACTGTCTGTATGTGCCTGTGCGAACCTCATCTGTGAACAAAGAACAACCTCATTAGTCTCTATCCAAATAAAAAATCGTAAACAAATGATCAATTGAGAATTGATTGGTCCAGTCAAGGAAATCATTGGTGAATTTGGTTCAGAGATTCTTCCGATCTCATTTTTACGTAATGCAACTTCAAAGTGTATAGTATTACAACTTACCAACTACAGTGGGTTCCAGGTCGACAAACACCGCCCTGGGAACGTGTTTGCCTGCACCGGTCTCGCTGAAGAAGGTGTTGAAGGAGTCATCGCCACCACCAATGGTCTTGTCAGTGGGCATCTGGCCGTCAGGCTGGATGCCATGCTCCAAGCAGTAGAGTTCCCAGCAGGCATTACCGATCTGGACTCCAGCCTGGCCAACGTGTACGGAGATGCACTCACGCTGTTAACAAAAGAAAAAAGTATTAATAAATGTGGTAGGTAGACAATATGCTACTTATATTAAACAGACAACCATGTTCCAATAATAATGTCTGTAGTAAGAAAAAAATTAAGTCCGGAGTCCTTTCAAGTAAAGTTTACAATGAATCGGGCAATCCTGTTATGCATATACCTATTACTGGACTAAAGTACGCATCCTTCTAAGCAAAGTTTACAACAAATTGTGCGATCTTACTATATGCATACCTACTACTTCACAAACTATGAATTCCTTTAACATCACAAGGGCATTGAAATAATATGACTTGTTAAATGGAGAATCTCAACAGTGAGATTCTTGTCATGGCATTCATTATAACCGTAATATTAATCTCACGGCCCTCTTGAAAGTTCAAGAAAGTATGAAATTTAAATAAGTACTATCAAGTTGATCGAAAGCCATTATTGGCGAAAGTAAAGTGAAAGTGAACAATTCTATTGGTAGGAACAAGAATTCATACTTGACCAAATTATACTGATTCAGTGTACTATCTAGTATTAATTAAGAGAGAATGCTTTAGTATATAGGGTAGGTAATATTCGAAACTAGGCGTTCAATATTAAAAATGACTTCACTGGGATGAATGCGAAGTATTTTTTTTTTGTATTTTAATTGCGGCCATGCGAAACCGGAGCGGGCCGTTCATTCGTTAATAAAACTATGTCCCAGCCATAAGCGGTCAATACCCTTTGCCGCAAAATAGGAAAAAAAATGTAACCGTTACAATGTTTAGGATTCTATAATGATTTAACTTGTTCCTATTATTCTATATTCCTAAAATAAAACTTCAATTTGATTAGTCAATTCAAATCTCAGAATAGAAGTGATAAGTTCAACGAACTATAAAACGCATCCGCAGTACCGACCTAAAGACTAGATGCATATTTATGGCATCCATTTTATATTTAATGTTCCATTTACGGACATGGAATGGAAAAGAATTGATGACATCAGCGACCTAATATTCATAATTGTACAAGATACGAAGGAGAATTCAAATGAAGTCAACTCAGTTGGTCGGGCAAAACAAGTGACATCATTGTAGCCTTGAATGGGGTCACCACGTCAGCGGATCTTAATAAGGGAACAAATTTTAACTTAAATTCTATCCTGAGCAAATTGAAAGTCATAGTCAATGCAAATGAATTAATCGTATAATGTAAAAAAAAGTTAGTCTTCATCTTATTGATCTGGCTAGGGCGTGGTTATGGCTACCCGGCACGGCAGCCTTGAATAATCTAGATAACTTGACATATTAAGTCATAAGAGATAAAGAAACAAAATAGCATCTACATCTTTCAAGAAAAGAACACTTGACGAATATTTAAGACCAATTCAAAGAATAGAACACCGCACCCGGCCTCGTGGACTTGAAAACGGTCACGCCGACAAAATGGCTTCCCGGCACTTTGAATGCAAAACGCGCTATTACAACGATAAAAGCACGAAATTGGAAAGAGCTAAATATTGAAATAAAAAGGAAGAAAAACTTACCATTTTGATTGAGTTTTGTTGAACTTAGCGTACAAATAAATTAATAAATTATGTCAGTCGACGTTCAGCACGACCGGTTAAGAGGCTTGCCGAACGGGTAATGTTGGTAAAAATTCCGTTAGGCGCCTTTATATACTCCCGGCGTCATGTGGGACCGACGCTCCCCAAACCATCCTCTGATTGGTGGATTTAACTGCCGCATGGGCGTATCGACCAATGAAGTAGTAGCTGCATTATCTCACCATTGCGGGAATATGTGGGCTGATGATTCATGCTGCAATAAGGATGGGAATTATTTCAGTTTTACGATAAATAATCAAATAATATCTACTGTATTATTGGTATAAATTTTATATTTAAACTTGATTCACAGGTGCGTATATCGCTCTATGTAACTGAAGTCCAAGCCAACATCGTTTACTAGTAGTAATTCCCGCTGTTGGGGGGTTTTTTTAATACCCAAATTAACCTCGACGATACAAGTGCACGGTGATATGCTTTTTTATTTACCTAGTTAAATAAGTACGGTTATGGTGTTTAAGTTTTATGATTGAAGGAACACATGAATGATGCTCACAAGACTTCACATTTAAACAAGAAATCAATAAATTTAGTATTCTCTGTGACAATAGTGATATAATAGTATGCAAACTTTATTTTATTACAGACTTTACTTTACTGTGAATTCATAAAGCAATAACATACTATGTTTCGTTCCTTGCTCGATTCTCAACACTTATAAATAAAATAATATTTTGCCTCTAAGTTAAAATTAAAAATTATGCTTATGCCATATGTCTATCAAAATAAAATTATAAATTTTCATTGATCTTTGAAACAAAAAAAAACTTACTTAGAAAAACCTATCGATTTTTTAAGACGAATTTCGCCGCGGTTGACCTGGTACTGGTATAATGACATATACATATTGTTAGTAAAAATTTCACGTACTAAAGAGATTAATTACACATATAGTATGAATAAGTAACAAGACAATTTAAATAAAAATCGTAAAATTCATTCCATTGTATATTGCATTGCATTGTAATACGTAGATTTTACTTAGTTAAATTCAATCTTCCTTAAGTAGTATAATATTATTATATAAATTGCACTTAATTATTTTCTCATTGAGCGTGATAAAAGTAATATCTAGATCGAGAGCGAAACTATTAGAAGATCGAGTGACTTATTTTAGAATTCTCGCTAAACACTCTCTCTTTAAAATGTTTCTTCGCTATCTTGATGAACAGCCTACAATTAAAATCTTTCGAAATATATAAAAAATAAAGTTTAATTTGAATAGTCTGATGGGTTGACTAAAAATATACTCTTTTAATATTTATAATAATAGAAAATTTAAATTTTATTTATTAAATCGAATCGCTTTTAGTAGCAATTTATGTAGCATCTTTACTTAAATTAAAGCAGCCTAAAAATCATCTTCCAGGCACATCGAACGTCGGCATAAATTTCCAAATTAATTTATTAACAGAAACTCGTTAGTCGAAAAAAGAAAAAAAACCATTCGCCAAACAGACCAGAAAATGATAATTAACATATCTATGTCTACAACATTTTAATGTAACTAAAGTAAATGTTTATAAAGTTGTCGACATGTTATTGACAACACTATAAATCGATACTTTGTTGGCTTTCGTCGAGAACGTCTCGTCGCCGAGACGCCGCGCGCTACGTTTTGTTGCACACATATAAACGCTACTGTACAATCGTGTACAGATACTACACACGCGCAAAACCGGTGTGTACAGTCTGATATGTTTTCAACATTTGGTTGCAGATCTACAATAATTTGTTAGTAAAGAACATCTTCTAATTATAAAAATGAAGGAAAACCATCATACTTATGAGGCAATTTTAGGAAAATGTGCTGTTTATGATAAAGAAAAGGTTTCTCTTCCTAACGCACACAAAGGGCGTATCATAGTGTGCGTTCAAGATTTCCTTTTATGGGCAATCCACCAAGACCAAACTTCTTTCAATGGTCTCACGTCTGTCTGTCATCTACTTGCTTACCTAATTTATATAATCGTAAACACAATAAGAGGTGGTGGAATATTGATTAAAATTATATCATTTAATTTCATAATAGGTTCCATCACCGAGTAAGTGGACAGGTTAGGTTATACCTACTTAGCATCTATTTATAGGACTCAGGGTATCCCATACGTAGCACGTGTCCGACAAACTAAATTAATGGCGTCTTTGGGAAGATAGCAGAAGGTTGACATATCAGATATCAATAAATTATAAAGTGCACAACCTTTTCAAGTATCTAAAATTTGTAAGGTTTTTAAAATGCGGGTTTTTTACTGTTTTCCTGTCACCAATGTCCATAAATGACCGGTATTTTTTTTCCAATTACTTAGTGGGATCCAGCGCAGCTGCGGCGTTAGCGACCAATTGCTTGCCTACTTGATTGAACCGCTCCAGAAAGGTGCAAATATCTACCCACACAATATATAATGCACCTTCTTGAAATTTATGTTAATTGATCCTGAATATAGTCAATCAAAAAATAAACTATTTAATAGGTACATTTCTATCCAGGAAAGAAAAAAATAGCTTGAAAGGCACTTATCGATAAATAGTTTTCTCTTATATTTAGTTGAAGGCAGACAATTAAACGGCGTATTATCGTGTAAGTTCAATTATAGAAAAAATATGTGGGAAAATATTTATAATTTATTTTATATTACTCTCATTCTCAGGACTTTAGATATAATCTGTAAATCTTTAGAAAAGCAATCCGGTCTCCGGAATTAAATTACAACGCCATCTCTAAACTATACTTTGTACTACACTGCACGCTATCTTCCAAACAAGCACACACTAGAGTTTAACGTGGTTTAGCTCACACTCCATGACTTTGCGGAGTTAACGACATCTATGCAGGTTTAATGATAACGTTTAATTTTAGTGATATGGATAATATACTACACAATATTGTCGACTTAAGAACTTTATTTTATTATGTCATTATTTATAATCTTTACAGGAAAAATAGTCTAAAAATGCTATTTTGTTAACATTTTTATTTCGATGAATCATACGGTGTGTGAGCAGGACAGCAATAGTAATATTTGTCGTTTCCGTTCACGTTTTCCCGCGCTACGTTCAACAAGTGGCAAACTTGCCGATATACCATTCCGCGCGCGAACGTTTTTGAATCGCACGCGCAGTTTCGATCCGACTTTTAATCGAAATATATGTTTCGGTCATCAAAACCTCAGAGACTTCTGTTAAGTGTAGTGATGATAATGAAATAACCGCTAGTGCTTTTATTTGGATGTTAAGTGTTGTGTTTATTATTAAAACTTCGTGGTTAAATTTATATTTAAAGAAAAGTAAGTAGAAAATTTTAGATATTTGCATGTTATGTTAGCGCAATAAATTTTATGGGATTCACGTGATTTATATAGCGAATATGTAGTTAAGTGTTGTGAAGACTAGATTTTTCTTATGGACAAGTAGTTTGCCTTTTATAGAGATGTATACTCGCCGTTATGTCCGTGTATAGCCTGGCCTAGGATGATAAATGAGATTAAGTTAGCCCTAGGGCTGGAGTTATGTTGAAAGTATCTACGTTAGTGTCTATCGTTATTTTTTAGGATGACGAACAACGAAACGCCTTTCTAAATTAACGTAATCATCGACTCATGTTTGCGAAATTGTAATAGGTAAGTATAACTTGCTAAGATACATAGATATTCATTTTCGATCTCCGTGCTTCAGTGCATTGTACTTAACTTAACCAAGTCAAGACTATACTTGGTTCACGGATAGGTTTAAATTTGCTCCTACTTCCTAAATTAGACTTATGGGCTTACAAACGTACCTGTTGGTAGAATTTGTGGTATTACCACTGGCCTGTAGACATTTTCAGCCGTATATTTGCTGCAGTCGACTAGCTGGTTGGTAAGTTTACTCTGAAGTATTAAGTATCTTCTCGATTTTATTCGTATTTAATATATAGGCACATATATGTTTTCGTAGTGGTAGAAAAAGAAAATGCTCGAAACTGAACCATAAAATAGAGTTATGACGAAAAAAAATACACGAGGTAACAAAGTTATCGTATGTCGGAACAAACAAAAAACGGAAGACCAAACTTAATATGGATTCCAAATATCGAGACGGAACAAATAACAGAAATTTTCTAAAAGGAAATTAAAATGCGATACTGCGAATAATAA
Source organism: Calpodes ethlius (assembly GCA_018251375.1). Taxonomy (NCBI): domain Eukaryota; kingdom Metazoa; phylum Arthropoda; class Insecta; order Lepidoptera; family Hesperiidae; genus Calpodes; species Calpodes ethlius. Next base: position 12,128 of record DWPA01002458.1, read on the forward strand.
TCCATGGGACAACTTTGAAAATGTTTCAGTTGCAACTAGTTTGAAGATCGCATTAATTAATGGATTTATTATCAAAAATAATTGGAGATAAAATGTTTTGATTAGTGGTCATTTTTGACATTGCCTTTAAAGTTGAAAAATTCCAACAAACCCAATTAAAAATTCTTTAAAAAGATACTTACAAACATAACGATATAATTATTCATACTTATGTTTCACTCGATTTTGAACGAATGTCTGTATCGGGACTTTACGACATCCAGTATGAACTTTTATCAACGTACGTGACCCTACCAAGGTTTACTAAGACTTATTCAGTGTTATGAGTGAATAACAATTAAGATGATTCAGACCTAAATGACAAACAGTTCCAGGACTTATTGAAATCTCGCCTTGCTCTCGTTTGCCCATTTTGCTCAGCGCTATTTCGGTAAGTATCGATCGTTTGTAATGTTGAAAACCGCAAGAGTATATGCGTCAGCAATTTGTTACAGCGCAAATATCGTGCTTTGACATTGTAATATGTATTTAGTGCTCTTTGTTTCAATGAATATTGTACTGTATTATGTCCAAAATCACTTGACACTGATGTAATGACAGTGCTGTAATGATCATGATCTGACATGATCAATGTTGCAACGGCAGAATTTTAATTTAACTAAAACGAAGGCTAGACTGGAAACTATCACTAGTTTTTTTTTTAATTAATACCAATAAAATGATATTTTTATTGAAAAAAATGTGTTTCTACTTGTTGATGTCAAATTGTCTACAAATTCTTCTCCTGTATTATATATTCTTCTGAAGCATCTTTGGAGTAGGTAATGGTCTCAGTTCATACATTATAACCATTCACGTAGCAAATGAAGGAGGTTTAAACAGGCATGGCGTTGGGATGTCTTTGTCGGTAGCTACATGAGTATAATATAATAATATAATATAATAACATAAAAATATTTAATGATAAAAATATTTAAACAAATAACAATGAATGATATCATAATCATAATGTGAATTATTTGAGCGGATATATTAATAAGTGAAATTAAATGAGATGCTAAGAACAAATCTAATCACGAATGCAAGGAAAACGTGTTACAGTCACCTTCCTGGCGTCGCGTCGTTCGTGCCAAATGCAATTGGCATAGATGCAGCAGTTCCGTCAATATAGGAAACTCGAGCTACTCTATCCGATCGAGGTTTTATATTGTGATGTTCCAATTATAATGAAGGCCTACTTAATCATCTTTGTAAATACCCCCAAAATACTGAATTTAATGTCAATGAAATAAAAGAAGATAAAAGACTTCATAAAATTTAACGACTGCATTAAAAGGACGCGTATATTTAAGTATGTAATTCTCGCTTACTGGTGTGTTTACTTTCCTCGTCATAAAGCGTGGGAAGCTTTGCAATTCAAACAACGCTTTCGACAATTTTGCATTACACACACGCGTGGCCGGCGACAGTCAAAAGTCCGAAGCAGGTTTTTTATTCCTGTCCGAAAAACAATATGATTTGGAATCGCGTGTAAACAGTGTGAAAACGATGACATCAGCTTTCGGATGCGCTAATATTAAAACTTGGCGCCTATCCATGGCCGGCTCCATCGACATGGATCATAGAGATGCTGGGAAATCGCCATCGACCATCTCAAAAACGGGGGCTGATTGTATATCTATTCATTGATTTAAACTCCAAATGAGATTAGTGCTACTGAAATAAAATTAATCTTCATAGGACAGTAATTGATAATATGGATAATTGTTACATATGGGATACATTCATCATTCAGTTCAATACAGCAAGTGATAGGACGAAGAACACAGGAGTCTGCGAGTCAGTAATAATGAAATAATGGTTCTAATTCCAGGGCCGTAGTCGAATTGCGCAGTTTTGTAGTCAATGATGTAATCACACTTAGATCTTAGTTTTCGAATGAGTAGTACGGAATCAGGTGTGATGCAACTACACAATGACATTTCGGTACATAGGACCCAAGTTACGTGTCACGCACAACAAAGCCCTCAGGAGGGTCATAGGGAGTTTCGAAGTAATAGGTCTCGTTGACCGCAGATCGCATAAGATTCTCAAGAGAGCAATAGTGACGGAAAACATCTTATGAAATACTGTAATTTTTAAGTGGGTTAGTGGAGAAAAAGTTGAACGTTAATGATTTAAGGTATCTATCTATCTATCAGCCTTTAAACGTCTACTGCTGGACATAGGTCTCCCCTAATTCAGACCAGTTTGGAGCCTTCTGAATCCAGCGAATACCCGCTGTCGTCTTCGGGTCGTCAGTCCATCTGGTTGCGGGGCGACCTACACTCCTTTTTCCAACACATGGATGACATTCAAATTTCTTAGCTAATGAGCAGTAATAGAAATATTTGAATAAGATTTCCTGTAACATTTCGTAACACTATCTAAACGTTTAAGGTCATTTTCAGTAAACAAGGCTGGGATACGTGGAATAAATAATGTGTCATTTATTTTGCCTGCAGCTGGTACATTTAAAATACCAACTTATTGATGTCAGGGTCGCAGGATGCTACTGCGAAACGTAAGTAACTAAGGTTAAGTCATATTTTGAGTAACTGTGATTTCAGAGAATTAAAAACAAATGCACATTAAATATGCATCATCCGAAACGATTGTGTCATGCTGATGTGGTAAACTTAGGTCATTCGTCTTATTGAATTATAATGAGCAGAAAAAGAGATATTCATGAACAAAGTTAGGGCCATGATAATTTTTAAGTAACCGGACGAGTATCTGACTTACTCATATTGTTTGGTTATAAATGTCAATGAACCTGACTCAGACACATGAATGTTCACTTTCGCACTTTAGAACTAACCGTATATGCTCAGAATATCCGGTCGTGAGAATGATTGAAATTTGGCCATGGAGCAGTCGTGACTTCGTTCTTAAATTGGCGATATCATAAATCAGCGGTCGCAAAACCTTCACATGGAAATCTATTCTGCTTGTAATACATACACTGGCTACTACGACAATGAGAAAATTAAAAGTTACCAAACTTCGCGTGATATTTGAAAAGATTAGAAGTGGGCTATTGTATTTAAACTCGTCCTACTAGGTAATTAGTTGTATTGATGATATCAAGATTTTAATTTGGACTGTAATTGAACTCATTCTATTTAATTAATAGCTTAATTTACTAATAACTCTGTATATTTTTAAAACAGGACTTAAAATATATCGCGAGAGAATTCGTCGCGTCATAATAACTAAGAGTAAAGTGAATAATCTGGTATTGTGATTCTGATCAAAGTGAAAAAATATAGTAAAAGATAAAAATATACCCACCATAGTTAAAGAAAAGTGTTACTGAAAAACTTATGGTTTGGGATCCTGATGGTTTGGGATACTTCACATAACCTTGACTTACAGGTGACCCACAATTGCAATGTTTGGACAGAAACATGTAGTTATCGATACTTCTACACAATATTTATTTAAAAGGCATATCAACTAAGTACATAAGTTAGATTTATATATAAGATGTTACTTTGGAAAGATGTACATTCATAATGGTGAAAGAATTTTTGAAATCGGTCCAGTAGTTATTGAGCCTATTC
>DWPA01002459.1:0-15730 GCA_018251375.1 Calpodes ethlius
GTACACTGATGTCATCTTACTCGATAGCGGTTGGCTGCAAAAGCAATTTCAATAAATGTCGATCAATAGAACATGGACAGCGTTCCATGTAAGTCGCCCGATGAATTTACATAATATACTTAAGTATATTGGGTCTCAATAGCTTGCTTGTAGAGTACCACCAGTAAGTGGGGATCCCTGCTATTGGGAAATAGCAACGCTGGGATCAGTGAGGTCACTCATTCCTGTAACGTTACTGATCGTGCTAATTGTTGAAAGTCCCTATGCTTTTTAATGCCTGCGACATTTTTTCACACAGATTCACGTATTGTCTTTAGCAATATGTAAGTTAAAACTTGAGTATAGAAGCTGTTACGTCAACTCAGAAATGTACCGTTCAGACCTTTGAATTTTACCATTAGTACTTGCAGGCTACGAGCCTCTGTCACGTTCCGGTCCTGGTACAGTATATCGTCTGCTACGTCAATAAAGTTATTGGTAGTACCATATCTATCAACCTTTAGAGATTCACTGCTAGTAGTATGGTAGTGCTATGTTTGTACCATGTCGATTCCTAATCCCGACCCGTCGCATTGCCAGAATAGCACTTAATATGAGACGTTCGGTGAGCTGTTTACAACCTTCCTTCACTATACGTCTTCGACAGGCACGATCAATTGCTTATAAGCCGTAGGAAAGGGTGGGTCAGACACAGAGTGGTATCCATCAAATTACAATTGTTTTAGCATCTTCTGTGAAAAAGTTCCGCTAAAAGTTGCATTCTACTGCAAATACGACAAAACGTTCTTTTTGTAACAGTTTTGACATGGAAGGATGTCCGCGAAAATCAATTGTGTTAAAAAATGCTGGTAATATCATTTTATTTGCTGACATGTTAAGAAATAAGTATTTATTACATTCGCGTCTCTAAGGTGGACAAGTAGTGTAGGTAAATACTCAAGGTTTTTGTTTTTTACTTGGACGTTTTTTTTAATGTTTGTTTTTGATTCAGTTTACATTTGTTTCATCGCTCACTGTTTTCGGATGCAATGGCATTAACAAGTAGGTATTGTTAAAATCGATGTGACTATCTAAATTCGTCTTTTGTAAACTGATGCGAGCTTCGTCACAAGCTTCCATTATGCACAATATACAAGTAATTAAAGGTGTTGTTGACGTAAATCATTTTGCAGGCATACGTTTAGCACGAAGTAATTCATGAATCATCGGATACCGGATTTAAGGACATAAGTATTTTTTTTTATATGGCGCATGTAAAAAATACTCTTTTATTTTGTATAGGTATTGCAATAAAGTGCGCCTCATACATATGCAAGGACTTCATTAGCGCCGCGGTCGCGGATGACCGCCGTGCGCACGGCGCTCGGCGGGCCGCGGCCGTGAGATACGACGGCGCAATAATAGGTGATAATTAAGGGCCCGGTCGTCCATAAACCTTTCGAGCCCTCCAGATTCGCCATAACGAAAGTATGGCGCGTCGAGGTTTACGACGAAAAAACACGCTCGCACGCTTTTTCTGCGACATCGTTAGGACGTTCGCGGAGGCGGCCGGTCCTCGCCGCCGCCCCCCGCCCCTCTGCTCGCTACTTAACTACGATTACGATACTGCAGTTGTGTTGATTATTAATTGTTTAATATGTAAATAGCTTAAAACGAACAGACGACCTATCTGATGGCAAGTGGCCACCCTCGCCCGCGGACATCAGGGTATCATCGACCGATAAGCAGTTAGTGAGATACTCGTAGTCCGATAAATCTCAGAAACTTAACTTAAAAATCATTTGGAGCATGTCGTGCTTTCACGATATTTACTTTATTGAGGCTCCAATGTCACGTACAAAAGTAGCTGTTAGGAACACTTTGTTATATTTAATTCTGTGACACGCTCGCCATTTATCATCATGAATTACAATGAGTAGAAGTAGTTTCAGAATTAAACTTTTCTATAGATTTTTACATTTCAATAATAATGTCTTCTTTAAATTTTAACCAATGAATAGCCATGAAACATGAAATTTGAAGTTGGTTTATTATTTTTAAGTTTTAATTAACGTAAACTAATGTACATATAGGTATAGTATGTACCAAGTACGAACGAATAAGAACTTTTATCATCATCAAGACATATTTAGACAGTAAACGATTTTTATATCCACATGACATTCAAATCGGATCAGTAGTTTTTGAGAAAACCGTATAATACTTACACTACACAGAGTATTCAACTGCACGGACCGCCACCGCTCACCGCTCACCGCTCACCGCTCACCAGTCTATCGCGACTGACTGACGGAGAATACACGTTGTAATGACAGCTCACTGGGATGTGGGACGTCTCCTGTGTTTTATTGTTTTTTATGTTCTTAATATAGTTCTATAGCAGGACTGGCAAGTGGCTAAGTATTCAATGTAGGACCAGTTTTTCAAACTATTACACGTCATAGACGTTGCTATTATTGATTTTACGTCATATTACGATTCCTGTGATGATGAGAAATTTCTATTAGGCTTACCTGTCGTTTATCAGTTATTTACATAAAACTATGGTCAGAGTAGACAGAGAACTTACAAAAAATGGAGGAATATTCTCTCGACAGCTTGTGGAAGCTAATAGCGGGCAGTATAAGTACGTAGGTACATTATTAACGGCGTCTATTGTCTGTTCCAGTAGCCAGTGGGTCGCACCACGCCTTCCTCGAGCCGGCGCCGGTGGGCGTCCCGCCAATAGGAGAGCAGTGTGCTTAGCTTGATTCTACCACTCATTGATGGTGTCAAATATGGACCATTTGTAACTGCAGCTTTGCAATTTGTAGCTGCCGTACAGCCAAGTACCAAAAGTTGCAGGTTAGTTCCATTCCATTTATATTGGGGAGACCTGCGGTTCGTAACAACGTAACGAGTGCATTACGGGGATAGAGTATTATTATATATTTAGTATTTCCAATTAATCAGTTGATGATACACTCCACGCATGTATGAGCTGGACCATTATTTATGAGTTGGTCTGGAGATGGAGTGGGTGCGGCTAATTCTAGTGGCGCGGTCCGACTCACACCACACGCTAGTGAATTATTTAACCAATTAATTAGTTTTCGCGTGGGCGTGGGTCCGACGTGGGCACGCCGACGGCGCAGAAGCTGTCGTTTATTTAAAGAAAAAGTAACTCCTAAGACGGTAATAGATAGATTTAACTTAAAGAATGTTATAAATTTAAATAACTAATGCCCGTAACCGACGAGCTGGCGCGAGTGACTGATGGCCGGCGAAGAAGGAAAACAGAACAGGTGCTTCAACGGTACGGTGAGAACTGACGTTGCTTTTGCTATTTATTGTCTTCTTAAGTCGGTGGTATCAATGTGTTTAGATAAAAGATCTTGAAAATTATACCCAATCTAGGTTGTACAAGATTATCTGCCATTTGATCTCAAGAACCTCCTTCGTATTCTTTTTATCTATCTGTATTACTATCTGTGTCTATAGTACTAAGTAGCATTTTCAGTGCAGTTAAAGGCATCTTCCATGACCGACGCGTTTTCTTTGACATCGACATCGCATACATAACTGGCCCGTACACACTATATACTGGTAATCCGGTAGCATTTCGACGAATCAGTATCTTTCATGCGTGGCTCTAGGAGCGGGGCTATTAAGTTCCAAACATGACCATGCATGGTTAGGAGTCCTAGCTCCGAGTGCCATCACGACCAATTCTGAGTAATAAGAGTGGCTGGACAACGCGAAGATTAAAACGGAAAATTTCATTCAATCTGCTGGAACGTAAGCTGCTCTCCAGTGGAGGTGACTCACTTTATACGTCAATGTTAATAGATGGAACCAAGTAGTGCAGTTATCGACGACTTCAAAAATTAATTGATAGTTAAATAAATTAAATGTCAATCAGCGAGTATAAAGGGCTCAGTTCACATTGAATTCGAACACAGTAATATCTGTAACCGAAGGAACGTTTAACTCGATGCACGATGACGAAAACTGTGTATCGGCTCGACCCCGGTAGCAAACTTTAAACAGCTTTATTTGCTTAGCTGCTAACATTGAATTACGTAATTACTTAAAGATCTTATCATAATTTTATTTGCACCGGACTTGGTCATTTTGCTTGGCTCCGTCAATTACAAACTAAACTAAACCTGCTATATTGAAATGTGCACCGTACGTGTGTTAGACAGGGTCGGTATTCGAATACTTCGTGTGTTCCGGTAGTGGAGTTGAAAGATTTACGTTGCGCTTAAGATATTAAACGTTGTTTTGTAATAAGTAATAAAAGTTAATTAGGCCTCAATACGGCCGCAGCGGACGGACTCGGCGCGTACAGAAAGCTCAAGATTAATATAGATCTTCTCTTTTTGCGCGCGCCGAGAATGTGGATACGATATTTTTATAATAATAATGATAATCTTTATTTAACCGTAGTTACGGTATCTTTAACACAAAGGAACATAATTTTTTAAATGTAACATTTATAAATAATTTATATGTACTTCTATAAGATGAAGCTGCTGGTGCTAGCGTGGACTTTATTTAAATTATCATCGAACTCTTGTAATGAAGCACACGTTCATTTATTTTGTATAAACAAATAAGTATTGTTTGTTAAAAATAATTACGGCAAAGAGGAAATACTCAAAATGTATGTATACGTCCAACCTGTGTAAATAGAACGAATGTGTTGTGTAGTAAATGTAGTTCGGAAACACGAATATACAAATGGAAATTTATTATTTCCGTTCTGTATACTTGACAAAAATGATTAGTTCCTAAAATAGTGATAAACTAAAATTTATAATGTTCTTGAGAGACGTCCGCTCGTAGACGTTAGATTGTCGCGGCGTTGTCCCACGTACTGGCGACTGTCGGTACGTCGCACGTACAGCGTCTGTCGGAGCGACGTCGCATATTTGGACAGCAACGTATTACGGCCGATTTTAAAATGACGGTGACAGTTCGCCAGGCGGTTAAGGAACCTTATTTGGTAATAAAATTTCTCATTTTTGTTCTGCACGGGAGATTCCTCCAACGTTTATCTTGTTTTTATATCAACAGTCACCGGCCGCGCCTGCGCAACATTGCAGGGAGCAACATTGTATCGCATTCACTAATCGTCAATCGAGAATATAACCGAAGTGATAATTGAAAAAGAAATCCTTACTTCGCTGCGGCGTTTGAAGTCGAGTTTATAAATATTATTCTATTTTTTAATAAAAAGCAATTGCCATATTCGGTGCGTCCTTTTACATTCATAATACCGTGGTCGCCTCCTCTATTCTTTCCCGTAATAGAATATGCGAGGTTCCTGTTGATAAATTCCCTCGCTATGTAATTACGCCGGTGTTATTAGATAAATTATCATCCGTCGCGTCGGAGGCAGCCGCGAGCTGCGACTGATGTCTTCCCTACGCATCCAGAATATTTTTAACGTTTAATGTATGTATATTTATTTATAATCGCAGCTATTTACAATAAATGACAGCTACCACATATATAGATACACGTTTCACGCGAGGCGCTCGTCGTATCGGGAACGAGAAACGAATAATAAGTGAGTGACATAATCTCCAGCTGTCAATTAGCTCTGACGGCTGCGATAAATCTTTTGATCGGGACACAGCCGGCCGAGCTTCTGTAAACCTTGTTCGATCATTTCGAAAGTAATTACTGAATCTAATATCTTTAAACGAGCAATTCTTGTATATAATTATATATCAACGATCTCGGAAACGGCTCCAACGATTTTATTGAATAAAAACCTTCTTCAATAACATTTAGAATACAAACCTAAATTTCGCCGTCACTGTTAAAGTCAGAATAGCTCGGTCGGGAAATGTGACGCCTCAAATCGCAGGAAACCCAGGTTCATATCTCGGACCGATTATTTCTTTTTTTTTCTAGTTCCTTCTTTTTGTGAGAAAAAAATATATTTATTTATTATTTGTGTCAGTAAGATCAAAATATATTATTCATACTTCATCAGTAAGTAATTTGCATTGCTATAAGTAAATATAATTCCAAAAAACATGATGTACTAAAAAAGCTAGTCGAGCAAAGCTCGGTCACCCAGGCACTAATCGTTGAATTATCTACACTATCCCCATCCTTCGCCTTGTAATTAACAATCAACAATGACATCCGATTGTCAATTTACGATACCTCTGGCATTGCATTAATCTTCAACACTGGACGCAAATCGAGTTAGCGATCGAATGGAACTGGACGATGAGGGGCGCTAATCGAAAATGGACCCTATCAACTGATGTCAAGGTCGCTTCGTGTAATTCCAATCAACTCAGCTCGAAGTGAAAATTACCATCTTCCGCTGTTCTAACGGACGGATTGTTAGGTCTAGGAGTTAGTGGTTCTAGAATGGACTTTATTAATTTTTTTATCATATCATTAGGATGAAAAAATATTAGTAAAATCTGGATCAGCTAACTAACTAGGCTAACTGTTTTACTTTATACTTATTAATTATCAAATAATTTATTTAAACTATTGGACCCAATTTTCACAATGTGACAGGAGACTCGAGCCCAGCAGTGGGACAGTTAAGGGTTGTGATGACAATGATCCAATTTGTCGATTTGTTAGTACAGCTGCATGAATTAAACATTAGCATTTAATAGTGTATCTTTAATAAATTATACTATTATTTATGCTTTTTGAAACTCAACATATTTTAATCTTTACCAAATTTCTATGATTGTTGTATTTAAATACACTCATAGAAAGAAAGAAATAAAATAATTTATTTCACAACAATGACCGAAACAAACATACTAACAACTAAAAATAATTGTGAGTTAAATAACAGTTTTAATTAATTTAAATAAGAAAAGAAAATCGGAAAGTAGATAATAAACAAACTACAACGACAGCAGTCAAGAAAGAGCTCTCCGCAGCCGACCACAGATTATAATTATATTTGTTTACAGATAAATAATACACATACCAATAGTTGCCGACTTTCATGATTCATATTACAAAACAATGTCGGCCGGATCAACCAGTGCTATATGTTTATAAATAAATTGTAATATTATGATGACTGTAAACCCAATATTGTTTACAGTACCTGAACGTATACTACTATCATCATCATCATCACAACCTATAACTAACTGTCACACTGCTGGACTCGGGTCACCTCTCACAGCGTGAGGTGTACAGGCCACAGTCCACGATGCTGGCCAAGTGCGGATTGGTAAACTTGACACTTCGAGCACATTATGGAGAACGCTCGGGTGTGCAGGTTTCCACACGATGTTTTCCTTCGCCGAAGCAAGTGATAATTAACTTGTAATACGCTTATAACTTTTCATTATTATAGGTGTGTGCACAATTCGTCCTCACGTCCCCTCATTCGGGAAACCCACGTTCATACCACTAGGCTAACATCGCTATTAACTATTTGTATATGTCCATATTTTATATTCCTTACTTACTGTGTTTGAGTGAAATGTTTCACGCTGAATTGGAACTACCCTTTACCTATAAGCTATGCTTTCTCATGTCGTTTCAAACAGATGTGTTCTTTTAAAAAAAAAAAAAAACGCCAACACACTCATACCCCCGCAGTAGGATTCTCTGTGTCGCGGGTGGCATGGACAATACAAGTAACACGTCACTAACACCCATGACCCGAGAACAAATATTTATCTGTCACATAAATATCTGCCCCGGCCGGGAATCGAACCCAGGACCTCTTGCTTCGCAGGCAGGGTCACTACCAACTAGGCTACGGGGCCGTCTTCAATCATCAATCGCTCAACAAGGCACTTTTATCCCTAAGTAAGGAATCCTAGAGCGTATTCCAATGCACAGGGTTGCTCTAATTCAGATTAGTGGATAGTTCACGTGGCGGAACTTACGTCATCCAAAAGCTTCCAACATGACACAACCATAACAACAAAATACCAATGACTAAGTTTTCTCTCACACGGAGTGCTAAAGATACTTATCTATCAACGATCACCCATCCAGCTAGCGATAGCATCTGTTTGTCTCCGTCGATCACTCAAAATCCACACGAGCCCTCGGCCTAAGCTCGTACACATAAATACGATACGACGTTGCATCGTACCACGATGCGGCGTCGTGGAAATCTGCGAGAAGCATCGTAAAAATTGACGACGCGACATCGTAACGTGTCACGATGCACGGTACGACGCCGTCGATAATGCAGGGTCGCAGTTAATTAACACAGTATTCATCTGATGTTTTGTCCCATAGTACGGAACGCTTCTCGACTAGGGTTATTAAATGATCGACCTTAATATAATCTGTTATCTTTAAATTTCGATTAAAAACTGTGGCATGCATCGTGAGTTTCTACAACACAACGTCGTTTCGTGCATCGCGGCACGTTGCGATGTCGCGTCGTCAATTTTTACGATGCTTGTCGTAGATTTCCACGACGCGACGTTGCATCGTGAAATGGCACCGCATCGGGGTACGACGCGACGTCGTGTCGTGTTTGTGTGCGAGCTCTAAGGATGGAAAACCCTCACTAGTGTTCCAATAGCCTTCAATGTTCCTATCTCGTTGTATTTACAATTTTGCGAAAGTTTTCCATAAGTATGTAACATGGAAACACGAATGGAATTCCTCTGTCCCGGGCGATTTAATATATTTCCCGACTACATTTCTGGAGCGAGTTATACGGAAAGTAAAAATACGTAACTGTGGGATGTTAAACTCAGTTAAGTATATTGTGAATAGTGAAAACAGAAGATTGGGTACTCACAGATGAAATATGCCTTTCAAGTTACAATTACCTCGATATAGTCGCAATATTTTTTTTTTATTTGCCGATGACGATGTACAAGGATATATATTATATTGTTAATTAAAATTTGTCTCTTATCTTCACCCGGGACCATGTACTTGCCGGATATTGGAAAAATCATTGAGAGGTCACTCAGCAAACCCACGTCAAGGAGCTACGCGTCACAGTAACTACCCTAAAACCACACGTTGAAGATATGTACTTAACTGTAATATTTTATAATTAAACGTTTTCTTTACAAAGAATCAGATTTTATTTCTGTATTTATACACGCAGCCATATTTAATTTACAATGACGTCATGCAGATTACAAATAGTTTAGAAGTTGTGCGCGTCCTGAAGTTACAACCTTGCTTTTGGCTTCAGCGTAGTCAAGTGAGAAGTTAGTTTACATCTCTGTGCGCTGCCTGAAGAATTCTGCAAAATAAATGTTTATTTCAATATTGCAAATGCACACACACATTGAATGTGTTAGTTACGCATTTTATTGATTAACACTAAACTTGGTCTCGGAGAATAGACGGGGTTCCTGTACCGCAGGTCTAGATCTAAATACAGTGAAAAAGAATGTTTTTCGGTCTATAAAACATATACTTCTTACGCCATAGTGATATTGATAGACACGCAATGAATACAAAGGATTCGCCCACAAATGTCATTATTTTAATAACACCTGTCAAGTTAGCTGACAACTTAACTAACTTACATATTCGAAATAAGATTTAAGTCAAATAGAAATGAATTATGACTTTATTATTTTCAGAACAGCTTGTCACTAGGGCGTTTCCACATCATGCCTTATGATTTGATTTCAAGTTCGATGAATTTTAACAGATCCATTACTTGGATATATTGTTGATATTATTTCTATACCACCTCTACTGCCTGGCCGAGAAGGATTTGGAATATAAATTTAGTAAGAAAATAAAATAACATATTATCATGTGTGGGAGAAAGGTTCTTTCTTTCTATCTTTCAGTTATGCCTGTGGCGACAATAGCCACTTATTATCAAGTTCGTTTGTCTATTCTTTATATGGGAAAAGTTCACCCCGATGCAAGCGACGTCCTAAGCCGAGATCCGTGACCCACAAGGGGTACCCTTGGGATGTTTGCAGCCCCTACTTTTTGGTGAAGGCGAGCTGGTCCTCCTTCTTTGTAAAATAGTTTTCTAGGTTTAGTTTCTCCATGTTCGCCCCTTTTCAACATCAACAGCAACAGTTAATTCGAAAAAATAGCAAAATAAAAAATAATATGAACTCAGAAACCTTCGTGGGCTCGACATAACGACTTTGTTAAAGATCATCACCTGATCGAATGCATAGTTTACGGTTCTATAAAGGACACACAGACAAACGTTCATTTTTATATATATAGAAGAAAAAAAAAAGATGTAAAAAAAATTTTGCTTGCTATTGTATAGTTATATGTGAGAAAACCTACACACTAATATGTCACCTCGACTTGTATGTACCACATTTACGCATATAAAAAACTTCAATTTGAACTTGAATTTGAAATTCAGAACATTCACAGCGAAGCAAAACGCTGTAAAGTAAATAATTTATTCACTAAGTACAATGCACAAGTGATAATACATTTTTAATACGCACGTAACTTTGTAACATTAAATGCGTAGGAAAGACCTACTTTAGGAACGTGAGGTCCCATTGCGGGAGACCTACATTGAAACTAGTTACTACGTTCGCAATGTTTTAATTATCTTGCCGTTCTTGATAAAAATGCTTTTGCTGTTTAGGTTTGAACTATATTTACGTTGACCGCATTATTTCTAATGGTGACTTTTTAATAATTGTTAGAAAATATGTAAATATCTATGGACTATCCAGATTAATGTATTTTACAAACGCTGAAAGAATGTTTCAAATAAATGCCGTGGGTTCGAAGATTACTTTTCACATAGACTAGCTCACGAATTCACAAAATAAACTGTATTTGTAAGATTATCGCAGATATTTCAAAGTCTCAGTTTGGACCCTAATATCTCAAGTCATTTAGATTACTTGGACAAATGCATTCAAAGTTAAATTATCGACCTCTACTGACAGGGTGAGGCTCTTACACCAGATCCCTCTTGTCTGAGGTCATCGGGCTCTGTACAACTCTGTTTATTCACGATGGTACTCACGAAGCGCTTGAAATACTTGAAACCCTCACAGCGCGAATGTCGATTCTAAGTGATTGACCGAGTTAGCAACCATATTGTGAATAGTTGGATCGGTGATGATTAGAATCAAAATTTTCGAACGTATTCATGATATTAAGGGCACGTTGTCACTCTTAATCATTATTAATACTCGTATAATAAATAATAAACGCTAATACACTCATACCCCGCAGTAGGATTCCCTGTGTCGCGGGTGGCACGGGCAACAAGTAACACGTCATTAACACCCACGACCCGAGAACAAATATTTATCTGTCACATAAATATCTGCCCTGGTAGGGAATCGAACCCAAGACCCCTCGCTTCGCAGGCAGGGTCACTACTAACTAGGCTACGGAGCCATCAAAAAGTAGCGTGTTTTGTAAAAAAAAGGGTCGTCTTGAAATAAATGTTATGAATCCACCGTCTGCATTTTGTATCTTACATTATTGTGTAAAAAATACTTTTTATTCCCAATTCCGAAGCATACAGTGTGGAAACGCCTTAAAAATCTGTTATCTCCGACAAAGTTTCCAACTTCGTACTAATGACATCAACGTATGATAAATTATGTTAATGCTGATTCATTTCTGGATTTCCTTAGACGTAATTCGAATTTCAAGTGTTTCAATTGTCGCCGTGTCGGATTTATTAAGTTAATGGATTATTTTATTATTCGGATTATTATTTAAACGATTGTTATTATTTTCGAAAAGCACTTTGTTGATGTTATTGTTATCCTGCTCGATTGTCTGTTACTTCGTTGAGAAGGTACTTGAAAAATAATCTTTACGTTTAAGTTCTTTAAGAGTTATTTTTTTTCATACTTCTGTGCTAGTTTCATTTTCTTCTTTTATTTTACTTTATATTCAATCAGTTGCAATAGGCTATTCTTAAAAGCGTTATCATAGAATAGAGATTTAAGTGCTCACGAATCTTTAATAACGTAGAGCAGAACAAATTTGGGCATTTTACATTTAAAAGCAATTTGAAACTTCATTACGTTAATGGGACATTAATTTATCATCTAATTTGTTCTATGAACCATTAATATTTAAAGTAGTGTTAAATATTTAAAGCTCGTCACTGTCATTTAGTTCTGCTTTTCTTCTTAGTTTTATAATTGAAAGTTTATATTTTTTTCGCAAATAAATTTTTATATTGTGATAAGTTAACGTTCCTAAGTATTCATTAATATGTAAAATTCACTTATAATCAGCGTACCATACTTCATAGAATTTTTGTTTTCGAAATGAGATATTTACAATTCCATTTTGTTCTAGTTGATAAATAAAAGATTAATAATAAGTAAGAAAATAGGCAATTAGAAGTAACAAAAGTTTCTTTCACCAGAGGAAGTAATGATTATTTTAAAACATAGATCAAATTTGAATTATATCAGCCAAAAACCGTTAAGTTTTAAATGAAATAATATTATATTATTTGAACGTCACGAGCCGTATAATTTTAAATAACTTATGAATGTTAATGTCGGTAACACCCGCGACACGTACACGCAGCAAATACATAATTATATTGTATCTGTTTACGTTGTGCTTGTCAGTTTGTTTATTTAAATTGAAACCGAAATTAAAATAAACCAAACGCTAAATGTAACTCACACCTTGCTACAGTACACAAGTGAAAACTTCAGCCTGACAAGTTAAAAGTTTTCATAGTAGTGCCTCAAATAGTCCCGAAAAAATATATAGCTTATTTCACTCAGTAATAACGCAGTATTTCACTTGAAATCTCACAAACACAGCTTCTTTATTATGGAGGTTTACAAATACGTAACGAAATGGATCTTCCCGAAGAAATATGTCTTTTTGCGCTTTTCGAGTATTATCACGTAAAATATCATACTATGAGAACGCTCCGTTCAGCCGTCTGTACTTTTCGGCGGTTGCCTAAAGAAGGTTTGCGGCCGGTAACTCAATAGTCGTTTCTTTGTTATCTCTTCTACCCTCATATAACATTTACATTTCATTTAGTGCTGCCATCTATAGCCTTTGAATATAGTCAATCTAGTTTCGGCTTGCCTTTACATTCTGACATAGATTTACTCATAAAGTAGACAAAGGAATTGATATTTGATACAACTATTAAAGTTTTTGTTCTCATAGTTAACAAGTATTTGTTTAAATTTTAAAAATCAATAAAGTTATTTGCTCGTACTTTGATTTCAATACAAAGTGAACTTACACAAAAATCAAGTGAATAAGAGCGTGGAAACATCAACTGACGACTATCAATTTTAAAACAGAAGTTTAATCAAAATTCATATTTGTATTGTAATGATATAAAACGCTTTATAATCAGTTAAATATAACGGCGGCACGTGCTTGGCCGCGTATAATGAATGATTTATGACCTGGCATGGATTTAATGGATTGGTCAATAAAACCGAAATTATATGTAGCATCATGAATTGATTAATCAATTAAATATTAATGCAGTGTTATTAGCTAATGATTCCTTGTGAAAATCAATGTTTGACATTCAAATGCAACTTGCTTGATTAGGTAACTGCGTGTGAGGTTTGCCGTCGGAATTGAGCAATTGATTAATAATAAAAATTCTATTAATTAATTGATTATTTATAAATACGACAGTGTGTGATTGTTTGTTCATTTGTCTTTCTTTGACGGCTCAGCAAGAGAGTCGTTATGGTATGATTTTTTTGTAGAGACAGATGGGTGAATGAAAAATGCTGGGCTACTTTTCAGCATGAAAAACCATCTCATCCATATAGAAAAAAAAAAAACAATTACAATGTATAATTCAGAAAAATAAAAGAAATGTTGAACAACAAAGTTAGAAAGGAAACTTTTTTCACACACAGGCGAAGCCGCATGCAATATTTAGTAATATAAATAAATTGTTACAGTTTAAAAATCATACTGACTAACGCATTATTTTCTATTAATATTGTGGTCATTAGTCCTCACACTTGGATACCCGGTGCCGTAGATGATAAGTCCTTATTATGTGTTCTAAAAATAGCGTTGACAAGTGAGGGCAAGAAGATATATTAGTATCATCTTACTTATAGGGGTAGACGGGTGTTTGTAGATGTAATGGCCTGTGGTTTATGGGGATAATCAGATTTGTGACCTTTTCTTGAGTCCAATCCATCCTCTCTTGGTTTTCGTGTACACAGCTGATCATTTGCATGGTTATGTAAGCAGAACCCTCTCATTATGATCTTCGTCGTTAGTGACTTAAGATCTCCCTCGTAATAGGGCTCGGAACTGTTTCATGACCGAATGTACGGTGTGCCTAACCATGAGACATTTTTATCATTGATTAATTGCAATATTAAAGAGCTAGTATAACACTGATTCAACGTTCTTCTTTAAACTGTTACTGAGCAATTTATTTTATTTAGCAGGGATAGCCTAGAGGTTCGAACGATGGTTCCCCGAACTCACGCCGAGTTCGAATCCTGCTCGTACTTTTCAAAAAGTTATGTGCGTATTGCTAGTTAATTATCACTTGCTTCAGTAAAGGAAAACATCGTGAGGAAACCTAAACACACGAAGTCCACGAATCCGCACTTGGCCAGCGTGGTGGACTATGGCCTGTACCCACTCACTTTATATTGGATTTGATTTTTGGAAAGTAATTGATACTTATCATCAAACGGCACGTTTGTCTGTTTACTCTTTATTATATTTATTGCTAAGTTAATTAATTTCATTTGATTGATAAATACTGAATGCTCATTGTATCAAAGTATGATTGAGCTGTTTAATGAACAGGAAAATCATTTGTAGGTCAATGGATTTGGATATTTATTAATCACAAAATTGCGAGTGTTTGTTTTCCACTTGTAACTTATGAAGCGCATTTTATGTGAGAGCTCGTTCACGACGGGATAAGTACATAATAAAAACTAAGTTTTCGTAACTATGTTGCGGAAAAAAACCAGCAATAAAAAGGTTGTCAATTTCTTTGTATCAATGGTTGCCTGGCCACGCTTTGTTGTTAAACACCCCCTTTAATTTAGCTGAAATATTCATCGTAATGGGTCTTTCCACAAAAGTAAGATGTTCTTTATCACTGGTTGTTCTTCCAGATATCTCCAAACCAAAATCATACCATGACATCGCTTCGTTACGCCGTGAAAGAAGGACAAACAAACAAATACACTTTCGCATTTATAATATTAGTTTAGACTGTAAGATATTTAGAGTAAATTATACACAGTTTTTACCTAAAAAAAAATTTCAATACCCAACTTGACAAGATGGCGGACGCGAATGAATTAATTCATTGAAGCTTTAAGGCCATAAGAAAATTAATAAAAAAAACATTTTAATCCGGATAAGTTTGAACGTTAGAATGAAGGTGAAATACAATATTTTCACAGAGTAGTTTGATCTCAAGTAAAATAACACGTGTGTACTAAAATAACATCGGACGGGTCAGGTTAGGTTATATAACAATAGAAATAGGAACGCCACATAACGCTATTTAATATTACATCGTACCCTAGTAGGGTTGACTGTACAGTGATAATTGGATATAGTTATGCAAAATAGATCCAACCACAAAAACTAGCCTTTGAGACAATAGGCCTGTTACTAAAATTGTTATAACGAGTTATATTTAAGTAACGAGACTACAGCTTGTATTTAAATTTCATTTAAATATTTCATTAGTAAAAACGCTCGCAGCTAGATAAGTTCGGGCGAAAGGAAATTGTGTTTTTAAAAAGAATTATATTTTAATTAACTAATTATTACAATATTAAAACAC
>DWPA01002460.1:0-15728 GCA_018251375.1 Calpodes ethlius
CACGGACAACACAAATAACACGTCACTAACACCCATGACCCGAGAACAAATATTTATCTGTCACATGAATATGTGCCCCGGCTGGGAGTCAACCCAAGACCCTTCGCTTCGCTGGCAGAGTCATTACCAACTAGGCTACGGGGCCGTCAAATATACATCGTTATGGATCTTCCCACGGAAATGAGATGTTTATTCGCAGTAAAAAGTAGATTATAGTACTCGTTATCCTCTCAACTATCTCTAAACCAAAAATCATGCCATAGCGACGGTCCGTTGCGGCGTGAAAGAAGGACAAACAAACACATTTATATTATATCGGTATCTAGATAATTCATGAATACGTTACACAAATAAATACTATATTCCACTCCGTATATTGACTGATTTCTTAATAAGTTCGAGATTTTTAAACAGTAACGTTTTCTAATAAAGGTATAAAGGTTCAAATTTTTTATAAAGACTATTATTTAAATAATAAGCTATTATATTAAAATGAAACTATATTTCTTGTTTCAGGTAAGCTCATTTGGTTACGTCGTGTTTTGCAGGAACAATACGAACAAAAGATTTGATTATCGAAGTGGTAAGTAACATTTTTCGGATTTGATATTCAATATCTCTCTTCTTTTGTTCACACGACAATATTTGGAGAATCTTTTTATTTCTTTTAAAAATAAATAAAGAGAAAACCGTTTCCCAAGCTCAGTTCCGCTTTATCAGTTAGGTTGTAGTAAAATATGCAAAACGTTAATTTAGCAAATGAATGCTTTTAATCCGGGGACCACCAAATATCCGGTTTTATAAAACTTTTCTTTTCTTACCACGGCATATTTTTATAGAACAATTATCTTGATTCTTAGTGAAATCCGGCTGGGTAGCGCGGGACCATGTGATTAAGATCTAAAAACGTCTCAAATTCACTGGCATGGACAGCAGAACATTTGATTCTCAATATTTCCGAGCCACGTGCATGGAAACAAAGGAACATTTCATTTTGATATTCATAAATAAACTTTGTAGGATTTTGTTGAAAATTGCGGATAAAAATATAACCGGCCTCATTTGGGAGTAATCATAAAAAGTTAGAGAAATTATTGTATTAATTAAGAACTTCACAGATTTATCTAAAGTGTTTACACGTACCAAACCTCCATTGAAAAGTCAAGTCATAAGGTTGCTGGTATTGATTTTGTTCGCACTAAAAGACTTTATGGTAGACAATACTTTTGTTTTGCGCTGTCGGCGTTATGTTGATTGGACAGGCTATTGTATGAGACGTGCAAAGAGTACATCTAGCGAAGCCGGGACTGGCGTATCGGTACGTATCATTGTACATTTGAAAAGCGTTGCAAGGAATGGTTGGCATTGCAAAAAGTGCAAAGCGTATTGTTTCACGTACCTAAAGGAAACGTCCAGCACTGACAAGCGAGGGCTGGGTTTAATGGACTGCTATTTACTCACGGCTAGGCCTTCAGCCGGTAAACAACGCGAGTCGCACCCCGGGAATCTAAATTGTTTTCGGCTATAAGGTCTTTAATCTACACGTTTAATTGAGTAATAAAGCAAAACCGATGAATTACTTAGCTTAATGGAGTTAATATTATGTTGGCTGTACGCGATGTACCATCAAACAATGATTCTAATTAATACCATGGGGTTATAACGTTCATGTATCATAAAATGTTATTGCTTCTCTATGTTATAAAATTATGTAATTATATTATAGCATATCTTCATAAAAGTGGAATATTATTAGAAAAAAAAACAATGTAATTCAAGTATCTATTTATAGACAAGTTATCTCCTAGTAGTTTATAGATATCATAAAAGTTATTTATTTTGCAATATTTATAATCAATAATCGTGCAAATATTTTCGCGTGCATATATATTCTTGTGATATTTTTCATAATAATTATTCATGTCTAATACACAGTGGTAGGCGTAATATGTTATTTTGTAAAACATTATCCACATCCGTTTTCTATACCTCAAGCCTTTTCACTAAAAGGTTTTGGAAAAACATAATCCGATGTCTCACGGTAATAGTTTAAGACATATTTCTTATTTAGTACTTTCATTAATCTTAAGTGTGTACGAAATTTCAGCTTAATCAAAGACATGAACAAAAATAACTTTATGAATGTTTAATTTGCGGTAGAGAAAATAAATCAATCATTTTTATAATTTAAACAACTAAAGACACGCTTTTATAACACAAATAAATTTGTAACTATTCTATTCAACACTGAGGATTTCCCACTTCTGAAGCCATCCCTGAGTGTAGTATTAGGATATTATTATCATTGAAACGGATTACCATCGTAAGTAAGCAATAAGCGTTCTAATTTAACTTACAGGATTTAACCCAAAAAAGATACAAACAAATATTGCAAATGAAATAACAGCTTTTAAAATACTAACGTATATTACAAGTTCAATGAACGCTTTTAAATTAGGTGTTGATGCGATGACATTATGTTGTTCTAACATCTGTTACATAATTGCAGTAATTGGGTCAATAATGTGATGTGAACTGCTTGTGATAATAACTTGATTAATTAGCGCTGTAAGTACTTAATTTGCGACCGAAGTGAGCGACAAAACGTAGCGCATACAGAAGTGCACCTGACGTCCGCCTTAGATGCTAATTTATGGCCAGCTTAAGAGCTTTGGTGAAATTTTACATGATGTTACGTTAATATTGTTTATTCATTATTCATTTCTTTTATGTAAATCCGACATACATTATCCATATATTCAAATCGAGAGGGTAGATAGCAAAATGTCACGATCGCTTTTTGTTCCATATTGAAGGGTACCCTTACCTTACCCTAAATGACAAAAACTGCTTTTAAACAAAATTATGTATTGATTTGAAAACTTTCTTGCTATTCAAGTTTTTTATAGAAATACTAGCATATACATATGTGTAGGAAATAAATATTTGGTTGTTAAATTGACATAAAATATTATAAGCAACATGCTTTTATATATTTCATATTGATTCCTATATAAACGTGCGCAGTCAATAGACTATTATACTTGTGTATTGACTGTCCATTAAATTAGTTTTGATGTTGATAGTGAAGGTAAAAATTAATTAATCGCTTACCATTTTATGTTACCGTAGTCGACATTTACCTTGCCATTTATTTACCTAGTTCATGTAACAATCATTCTTATAACTCATCTTTATTATCGATAACGAAATCTTACTGTTTTTAAACGTTAATTATTGAAAATATTCAGTTGTTGAAAGTTTTATTCGTATACAAAAGGATTTAAGCCTTAAAGTTTAACGGAGATTAATCTCTATCCAGTAAATATTACATTCATAATTAAGAGTTTCATTCAGAAGACCGTCGCAGCATATACTCGTAATGAGTGTTGAAAACTTTTATTCATACACTGACACTCATTTATACACAATGAACTATACATTTCCTAATTAAATACGGGATTCAGAGCACTCTCAGCCTTCAGTCCTCTGCTGACATTTAGAATTATAACGTTTAAGTATAATGTTATATAAACGTAATGGGGATCTTACATGATATTTATTTAGTCCCAGTAATTAAAAGGTGAAAATTTCTATTTCGTATGATTAAATGTTTTATATTTAATAAAGCAGCTTAACATTCATTTCGATAATACTAAGTTAGTATTCCGTTAACGTTTTAAAACGTTTCGCTTTAAAAAGTCGTTCGCCTTTTAAATCTTTTAGCGCAAAGAAAATTCTGACATTAAATCAGCAACCCTTTCGTCTTGAGTAATTACTGACTTCAGCAAACATTGTGGGAAAAGAACAAATTTTGACTTTTAGAAAACTACGGAAAAACTCACGAATACTGACTTGGTTGAATATTCAAATTGAGGTTTATGGAGTGCAATGTATGTTTCCGATGGTTTTATTAAGGACGAGTAATCAGCCATCGCTGCGTTTCGGGTGAACATATGATTAAGTAACCACACCCGAAACAGTGTTACTCATTTATGTCAGGCAAATAGAAATTTTATGTTTGAGGGTTTTAACCTTTTTGGTGGCATTATTTGTTGTTCTATTAATTAGAAGGATATTCATTTATTACAATAGTTGCCAAATAGCTGTCAACATAATTACTTACCTTTTAATAGAATCTATGTAATTCAATAATCCAACATGAAGCAACTACCTTATATCACGAGACAGGTATCCTAGACATAATCCGTTATATAGGTTATTAATTTGGTACACTTTGATTATTTTCAATGATTCCTGTCATGTTCCAAGGGCTGTACGGAAATATAAATATGGTTCGATCTTTATATCGAAAGTTCCAATAAAAGTAAATAGATTGAAGAAACAATATTTCTATGTTATAAGGTCTTAACTAAGTGGCAAATAAGACCAGCCTCGTAAATCAAAATATTTAAAGAAATATCTGTCGTATATGTTTGAACCCGACCTCCATATATTTAAAAAATACTATAATAGATTAAAGGTATTTAAAGGGAAATAATACCTATAGTTACGAGTAAAAGAAGTCGGGATATTGATGTATTCTTTTGTTAATTTGGTATTTATGTTTGCCATATATAATTTCGTATATTAAATATGCCTAATCCTTACTCCAAAGCGTTACTATATAATCAGAAAAAAAACAGTTTTTGGTAACAAATTATTCAGTCAAATTTTAAAACTCAGCCAAATGTAAGTGCGCTGCGCTAAACGGACAAAAATGATCCTTCTAATAGAAGATTTGGGTGATTGACGACGTTGGAGAGACTCCAGGAGCTGCCATTGTGCATTTAGATATTAGATATTTGTCGGTATGCAAAAGAAAAGTCGTAGAGATAAACTAAACGTATTCATAAATGAAGGGATCATGGAGTTCGGGCAAAAATTGATTTGGTATTCCACGGGTCAGCAGTAAGCCGCGTGAATTTTGAACAACCCAAATACTTTGCCATTTGTGTGAATATAAATACTTTGATGGGGGATTATAATGTTGAAAATTAGTATGATATTTCGATTGAAACGATTAATTATTATAACTCGTTGCGAATTATTGTTTGATTGCTTTTGTTGAATTTATTATTGTGCGACAATAATAAAGTAATAGGTAAAATATATCTATTTTGAGATAGTTTCGCTGTGTGCAAATTGCGAATCTTATATCTCTAATAGACTGCAACATGATATTCTCAATATCTCTGCACTATTTGCTCTTCCAGGCAAATTTTGTTAAATTTATCAAATACACGAACAGCTGTACCAGAAACTAGCGTATAGAATTATCCTTTCTGCATGTCCATTTTATGATCCAACGGATTGGTTTCGCTGTGATACGATGATGATGATGATGATTAGGTGGTATCAGTGCGTGAAGCTCGCAGTGCGCGTGAAGGCGGGCGGGCGGGGTGCGGCCAGTGACACAGCGGCCCGCCCCGTGATCACCCGTGTCGCGGCGGTAACTTTGCCGTTCTCGTGGACAATAGTGCGGCCACGGTGCATTCGGCGTGTTTTTGTGATATAGTGTCAGTTCATAGTGCTGTTGTAAAAACAAACTCGTGAAGTATGTAATCGCGTTTTTTATTGTTTTAGATGTGTTTTTGTTTCACTTTGACACCACGAAGAGTTTTTGCGGCTTTCATTTTTTTTTATTTATACACCGGTAACGTAGGTATCAGTTGGATAGAAAATATAGGTGTTGTAAAGCTCACTAAGTTTAATTTTGTTAATACCCAATACGTTTTCTCACTGTTTACTACCGATACTTCTTTGGAAGGACGCAACAGATTTTGGATGTTTATATTTTACCGTTATTTAAAAAAAAATCGTATAATGTATACAATATTAAATTATATTATAATGAATATAAAATGAAATAAGGGAAAAGGAATCTCCATCTTACGTTCCATGAAGCGGGTGCGTAACGGCCAGCTAATATTAAATATTTTTGCGCAATAATACAAATAATTATTTAGTGTATTGTTCTTATCATTTAATTATAAATTAGTACATAGTCATGTATTATTATTAAAAAAGTGTAATCTGATTAACATTGATCTTAAAAGCTTATTTTTTAACAATTTATTAAAACAATTTATTAATACGTAAAGGGAAACTCTTTGTAAATATCCCACTTTTAAATTTACAAAGTGAAGTTTTCACGGAGAAAAACAACAGAATACTTTATTTTATATACGAGTAAATTTATAAAAGAAAATACTATATTAAATACAGTCAATGTCAAGTAACCCTTTGACAATATGAATTGCGGTAGAATTTGTAGCGTGGAGCGCTGTAACTCTAGTTAAAATAATTATTTTGCGTCTATGGCATGTATACTAGCTAATTTTATTACCTTGGGTTCGCAATAAAGCCAGAAACTAGAAATTCTTCGACGGTATTGTTACCTTTGCGTCTGCGTATGCATCAAGTTTGCTGTTGAATCGCTATTGTGTCGAAGCTGTGTACAAGGTGTTCTATCGTTATTCAACTAACAACTCGCATGTGTCCAAGTTCAGATCAGACTATAATGTGTTAGCTGTGTGTTTAACAACTAGCCTGAAGTTAGCAATATCTGATATAGCAAACTGACCTGAAGTTAGCTGCGTAATTAACAACGGTCTAGTATAAATCTGATTACAATTTAGATATCGCTTGCTAAACGCTATTCTGTGTGATAAAATAAGTAACAAAGGGCCCAAATCGTCGTTTACTATAGACAAATTGTTTCAAGAAACGTCTCGGAAAGAAATATATGAGATTAGAACAAAAAAAAGAAATGCTACAGGTTATGTTTACGGATAATATTATTATTCATTCAGTCTTTGGCCAATTTTGATTATGTCATTTAATATAATGTTTGCTCAAGTAGTAACTAAAGCTAAATATCTTTAATACTACACTAAACTACTACTTTAATATATATCTTTAATGGTCTTTTAATTTGCACAGAAAATAAAAGTATCAGTTACATATAGTAACTAACCACTGTAACCAACAGAATTTTAAATGTGAATTGGAGCTACTTTTGACGATAGAGATGAAACAACTTGGTTGTAACTGTTTCTTTTAAATAAATGTTAGAAATTATGTTTACTTCATTTTAATATACCGTTTCCTCTTTGAAATAAGGTTTCTGAAACGGTGGTAGAGTAAGAGTATGTTAGATATTTACATTAAATAAATCCAATTGAATTGAAATATAGTTATGTGACCCGAGGATTTTTTGTTACTAATCATGATCTTCTACGTATTGGTTCCAAAATAATCAAACCTTGAAAGCAAAATTGGACTTATAACTCACATGGCAATGGTTTTGGCCAGAAGTCGAACCCGGATCTTCGTCCTGGCAGCTTACCAACAAATAGTCTACGTGAGCGTCTTAGTACATCCGTAGCATGCAGTAGTACCTAGTTCCTCACTCAATTGACGCACGTGAACTATTTTAAACTTAATATACTAACAATAAGATATGTTTTGCAATATCAATTTTTAATAGCACGTTATGCCTATTCATTTTCTATGTGAACATAAAGGTATTTATTGAGATAAATGCATAAATTTATTTTCAGAAAACATTCAATTCATGTACGTCATGTGAAGTATTAAAATGAATAAGCTCAATTTGACGGAAACATTTTTAATACTTTTAACATGTAAGTGTAATTTAATCATACCCGAAAATTTCACCCACATCGCCCCCTTTCTCCGAAACTTCAGTCTCGCACAGGAATGGCAAACATTTCTAGGTATATTTTTGTATTTATATAAATTGCACTGTGAATCTTGCATACAAATATATGAATATATGCTAAATACATTGGCTCCAAGTAGTAAGATAATAAAAGTTAGAGTGTTTCTGAATATTACGCCTTTTAAAATAAAATAAATACAAATTTCTACAAATTATCTCATAAATAAAGTTCTCGTAAGTCATAGTAATATTTATTTTACTTCTAAATGTTTTCAATATAGAGTGCAGCTCCACGTAAACATCCTCTATTAGTTTTTCCGTAAACTTGGAAAAGGTTTGCAAAATAAAAAGATTTATGTTACCTGCGAACGGTAATTCAGCGGGAAGTCCCCAGAACTCCAACCGAAATTCCCGAAACTTCTGCAAACGCTAGTTCACAGTTATTTAAATAAATATGCAAAACTTTCTTATGAAAATTAGTTTAATGAAGATTTGCGGAAAATACGAAATATTTTACTCGAGCTTGAAGAATGAACCTAGGTTAGTTACGGCTTGTTCGAAAGTTAAAGTTGAATTCTTTTCACCCTCTGAAATCTACCGCGGCGTTTAGCTTATTAGCGAGAATATGCGGAGGCGTTTTGCGTGTGTTTACGAGCTGTGAGGGGGTTTCGTTTCCAGTGTTGATAAGTATTCACTGTTGGCAAGGATACTGCTTGCCAGCTAAGAGAGCGAACTTATTTTGTTTATCTGAATTACGTAGGTATAAATCATAAATTCCGTGTCGGATTGTAACAAGTTCGTGTCTTTATGAACCAGTTAATATTAATAATGCTTCCAATATTTTAAAACCTTCTCTATTTATTAAATATACTTTATAAAAGTATTTTGTCAATAGACACAGCGAACATCTTTCAGCCCTAGTTGCTATTTTGTGCAACAAAAATATTTGTCTACTGTTTGTTATATTTTGCTACTGAAAGATTTGTCTGGTGAGTTGGCTTTCTTTTGTGTTTAGAACATTTAAGCACGTAACCGTACGTGAGAGAATAAACCACAATAAATTTATCTGGCTTTGTATTTTCGTATTTCGGAAATAAAATGAAGTAAATTTGCTCACTACTGTAAGTTAAATAAATCTATTTTCTTAAAGTAGATGTTTCATTTTATGAAATATTGATGTACACTATGTATACGGGTATAGACGCGAAATGTGAAGTTATTTATTTCGCGTACCTCGGAAGAATCGCAAGGGAATGAAAAAGTGCGAAACATTCACTTATACGACGCTACTCTCGCGATAAAAGTAATCAGCTCGGGGGATAAAAACAAGGTTCATATTATTATCAAGTGACTTGCAACAGCCTTGTTGTTACGATTATGATTTTCTATTTAAGTATATGTCCAGCACGCACACACATTTCGGTATGTCCGTATTATAAACATCACTTGCGTATACCTTTGAACTTTCAACACAATACTTTTATTTATGGAGAATCCGTAAAACTTTCTTTACATCACTAAAAGACTGTGGTAACAATTCTAAACAAAGCACACTAAGATGTTTTTAAATTTAAGTTTATGAATGTGTGCATCCTTAAACTATTCTTACATATTAACGATGATATATATAGTTGTTTTCACGTTTTAGTTTATTACCAAGATAAAGTAGATTTTCTTACTTTGCCGTATTTGGGAGTCTACACGATAATAGACTGAGAAGTCTTGGCAGTAAAGTGCATAGAGTGTTTTGATAGAACGCGTGCCGTTTTGTATAATATAAGATGGATTCCCATTACATTTGGTTGTACCTACAGCTACAACGAACACATTTATGGCGAGTTATAATTGTTTGCGAAAGCTTGTGTCTATATTCAGTACTTCAGCTTCAGTTTGCTGTAATAAAAGCAAGATGTATTATGATTCATTTAATTTCTGCCATGTTAAAATAATCGCATTGTTTCTATGAGAGTAACTTCAATGAAAATTTACGCAATATTCAGGTATTTACGTTTGTAGTTGGAAAATTATCACACGTCTTCCATTTAAGAATGAAACCATGAATTGCTTTTGTATTAGGACATCAAATTTGAAACCGAAATCCTTAAAAGCATTTTAAGATAAATGCTGTTGGAAATAGGAAAACTTATCACTTTCCAACAATACCATTACAAAAGTGAGTAAAAACTATATAATTTCTCGTGAAATGGTCTTATTTAAATCATGAATTTCAATACACAAGTTATTGAAACTACCTTAAATCTCGCATAGTTATATGGTTCGAGTTAGCCGTAAGTGATGGAAGTAGTTGACCAACTTCGAGCGCGATCGGTATTTAGTGAAATTTCTTCAGCGCTTCTTTGGTTCGGTTGGAGTCGTGGGTACCTATTGTATCGATTTTAAGAGTTATTTTGCTATGTCTTTCATGTGAGAACTTTGACTTGTTCGATCGGTCATTAAAATTCCTACTATTCTTAGTTTGAGCTACGCAGTGGAACTAGCTCTAGGCTACTTCGATTATTACGAGAGCCGATTAGTATTCGACGTGAGGGTGAACATTTTCACTTCCGTAATTCGTATTACAAAATAATTTCATTTCATAATAATGTACTTTGTGGTATATTTACAAACTTTCACGAGTCTATACATAAAGAGGTTGTTTACTGTCAGTCAATTACAGGCATTGAGAAGGATCGCTGCTCAGTTAATTGGTTATTTGTTGTATTGAAGAGCACGGTCGATAGTAATGTAACAATCATTGGTATATCCATTTGGTGATCGACACACATCCGACGCCATGCCAACTTGATTCGATCGCCTTGAATTAATAGCTATTTGTTAACTGTCATCCACCGAGTGATAAATCAATCATTACTTAATTACTTCAGATGAATCCAATTTTATATCGGGTTTTATACCTTTTGAATCTCACTACGATTTGAGAATAAATGACTGCGTGTATGTTGCATAACTGCAGCATAATATTGTTTCTAAATATTAGAAACTGAGAGGTTTGAAGAAGTGAAAATAATTGCTGAAGTGAATTATGAGATCTTATTTTAAGATTCTGGATTGATATTTACAGTTGTAGAATTTCTTTCCCGGTAACAAGTCGTGAAGGGGTCAATTCCGGGCACTTGTGCCTCGCCTGAAGTTTTAATATTTATCTACGTTGAATTTCAATATATGCTTTATAGCACATAGTGTTTGGTGGTAGAAATGTATATCCGCGAACAGTAGTTTTTGTCTAGCTACAATATAAATACGAGAATAAATGTTGGGTAGTGGTATTCTTAAGAAATAAAAAGCGGGTTGCTCGCTTTCTTCACGTACTTGTCTTCAAGAGTCGGGTAGTCGCTTATTGACACAAAAAGTCTAAAGTGCATTATGACCATACCAAGTTATAGTATAATGTTTGTATTCCTAAACTGTGCAGTGAAATTTGTTCCCGATTTCATTATTATAAAAACTCAGTTAAAAGTAAAATTAGTTTCAGTATTATTTATCCAGCATAAATCTTTTGTAATGCTCATTTCGTTTTATCTTTGCATGGATCGCATTAAGTAATAATTTGTTACCTGTAACAAAGGACCTAAATTTATTTACAAACCTTTTAGCAGAAATTATTTCACTCGGTAATTTTCATCAAGCGCTTGTAATTTATTGACGTTCACATTTTATACTTTTAACTTTTTTATCGAAATTCTTCTGTTGTTTTATTAATTAAACAGGACGTATATAGTTCTTTAAATTATTTACATTATTTAGTGAGTAACTTACATAAAACGAAATTAAATTGAATTCAAAATTGTGTTTTAAGAACACATATGCAGTTGAAATAGGTTGCTTCGAAAAATATCTACCGTGAAATATTCAATCAGTAGAAACAGCAAGCAGTGATAGCCTAGTGGTTCGAACGGTGGTGTTCCTAACGTGGGGGCGTGAATTCAAATCCTGCACGCACCACTAATTTATAAAAAGTTATGTGCGTATTACAAGTTAATTATCACTTTCTTCCGTGAAGAAAATCATCGTGAGGAAACCTGTACACCTGAGAGTTCTCGATAATATTGTCAAAAGTGCATGAAGTCTGCCAATCCACATTTTGCCAGCGTGCTCACTTTGTGATAGGAGAACCGAGCCCAGCAGTGGGGCAGTTATGGGTAGTGATGATGATGATGAGAAGCAGCAAGAAACTGCCGAGGTGTTTTTGTCCTACTCACATTTAAACAGAGCACGTATTATTGCTATGCCTATAGATATATGAATTTTAGATCCAAACAGCTTTGTCTTTAAAATAATTCAATATAACGCGTCGTCATGAGAATGCTTTTGACATTAGATTTAAATTTATATAAAGTTATTTGTACCAATGACGTATGCAACAGGATCTATTTGGAAATAACTAGATTAAATTTACCTTTACTACGGTTATATGTATGTTAATACTGAAACATTCCGGTAAGCTTGGCAAACAACAAACATGAAAGCTAATACTAAGACTAATGAGTAGAGAACAGCTATAGTATACGACATTGCTGGCAAGTAATTAA
Source organism: Calpodes ethlius (assembly GCA_018251375.1). Lineage (NCBI taxonomy): Eukaryota > Metazoa > Arthropoda > Insecta > Lepidoptera > Hesperiidae > Calpodes > Calpodes ethlius. Next base: position 12,238 of record DWPA01002460.1, read on the forward strand.
AATACAAACATTTGGACCACATTATAGTAATTGGGTGTATTATTGCCTACCTACGTGGGGTTCCGAGTTTGATTTGATGTGTTTTTTATTGTTTACGTGTTTATGGTCTGTGTATTGAGTATCGTTAAGTTCTAAATAGAGTCCAGCGATCTCTAATGGGAGGAATTCAACTCTTCAGCACCGTTTGTTATTTAAGTTCGAAACGATAGGTTAGGTTACTTTGAGTATGCGAAGTTGGTTTGGTTTAAAAATGGTTTTAGTCGCATATATCCAGTGTTCTAATTAATGTGAAAATGGTACGAATTAAATAGGCGAATAAATCAGTTGCGTAATATATAATATTTTTGGATAAAATTTCAGTGATTTCTTTCAGAAATCACAACCCATTATCAATGCGTATCAGAAATAAGATAACATAATTCATTGGCACACTTATTATATATTCGTTTCTTCATCATTTTAACTGTAGGCTGGTTGTGAATTAAAATTGTCGTTAATGAAACGGATTTTCTTGTCAACTTGTCATATAGGAAAAGTTCGATATTTTGTCACAAATCAAACTCATTATTTTTATTCCAATAGATAAGGTTGAATACATAATATATATTTTGACCTACATAAACATTTTTATAATGTAACTGGAAAGTATTTTATTTCTTTTTTCAATTCAGCGTTATGTGTATGTTGAATCTATAATTGAAATCCATTCAAGTAATTTTCGTCGAGTTAAACATATCTGTGGTGTTGGCATTAAAGCATCGATCGTGCAATCTAAAGTGTAACCTGTCAATCTATCTCTGAATCGTGTATACGCGGCGTTATCGAGCGGTCCCGCTAAACATGTCATGTTCATGCCACCACGTAAACCCGGCATGAATAATATTTAATGCAATTTGATTTAAATCCCTATGAAACCCCTTCTTGACATGTTATAATCGAGAACAAAAATATACGTTAAAACGATGTTGATAAGTTGAATGAAAACTTTAATTAACAACCTTGTTACCTTGTAGGTAAAGACCGTGCTTATTAAGCAAAGGGTCTCGCGTTCGATTCCCTGTTAATCAATACGTTTATGTGAGAAATAAATGTTACATTAGTAATGATCTGTAATATGATTACAGACGCTTATAATGTTTGTTCTCGGGAGGTCATTGTTTGTGAAATCTTAAGTTTCCTGCGACACAGGGTATCTTAGTATAAGTGTGTTTTAAACGCATTTATATACCTACGATATAAGCACGAGATTAACATAAACGATGAATAAATTCCTTTAGACAAGGTACTATCCATTTGCATGTAGTAATGTAGAATGTTTAATTCAAAACGTTTTGTCCTGGTAAGAATAAAACCAGGTACACTTCTTAATAAATACAGGATCAGAAAAGCAAGCTAAGTACTAGAAAAGAACAATGTTTGACTATAATATGATTAGTTTGGTTCAGTTTCAACGTTACTGAAGTTAAAGTTCGTTATTGAAGTAATACTTTGAGCAGGAATAGTTCTGCGTACTTTTTAAACCAGTTATTATCCCTATTAGAATAAAGTTATAGGTATTAATCATGTTGATAGAGAAATGAATAATTATATTAGCAGACGAGAGATTAGATTGCAGAGGGATATACTAGACTAGATTGCTTAAACAAGGAGATTTAATTGCGTATTCACAAATATAACGTCTCTCAGTCAAAAAGAAAAAACGGATCGATCATTTGCATTCCCATCTTCACTTTGGTTTGCCAAAAAATGTCAAAAATCAAAAATGGAAATACGAAAAAGCGATGTTTTCTTACTATTTCATTGTGATACTTCATAGTACTGTTTGTGAATACGGGAGCAAGGATTAAACGAGTTCACAGCTAAACAAAACAAAGCCACTAAAAATAATTACACAAAAAATTGCACAAAATGCTTTTTTGATATTCGGGTAACGTTTCACGTTACCACATCTGTTCGGTTTATTCCAATGTCGCATCTCATTGTCTGCCATCGGCAACAGCCGGCTCTGCTTCCAGAGCTGACGTCACGTCACTGACATACCTTCGTTTGTACACCGCGCACGTATCAGATAATAATGAATCTAGAATTTCTGTGGAACTAATCTGGAATGTTCTGATAGTGATATTTGCGATCGTAGACGAAAAACTAATGCTTTTATCCTACACGGTGAATAGACTATAATAATTTAAATATTGTCTATTTTGAACTTTTAAATGAGTTTTCAATGTGACTTTAGCCCGATTACATTGTTTGCTGTACTTATTATAAGTTAAAATCTGAGATTATACCCTAAGGTAGGGATTTTCTTTGTGTACTCTATTTTACAATTTGCATCTCCTGTTGACGACATTAAAGATGTTTATTAAAGTACTTAGCAACCTTTCAGAGTTCACTGCTAGACAAAGGCCTCTTCTAATTTATAAAGTAGTAAAATAGATGTATAATATAATATGGTTATTTAACAAAATAACGATATGGTTTTACACTTCAAAAAATTGTAAACGTCCTATTCACCACTAGATTGTAACCTAGTCCTAGTAGTAGTAGTACCTGATTCAGCTTGCAAGACTTGACGGCCTATTAATGAACTAACATTCTAACAAACAGATATGGCAAGTTAAATAAAAGCACACACATATAATATATTTAGCCCCATTCGAGAATCGATTGCGGAATCATTTAATAGGTTCATAATACATAAAAGTATTAAATTAATCACCAATGATAAATTTATCGAGTTTCATCCATTCAAAGTCGTCAGGATTTTGTGAATTAATCCAATGGGCTTAAATTTAGAAGCAGCTTATTTCTACTGAAAAATTATATTAGGCAATACAATGTCTGAGACCTACTTATCCTTTCCAAGATTATTGTTACGAAAGTTAGTTATGGCAAATTTTAAGCACTTAGTTATTCTTTAGCGGTACAATTATGCATAGACTCATTCCCTCTTGTATGAATCATTATTCTTCTTTGACAGATGAGTGATCACATTCGGGCATTAAAACCATTTCATAAACAATACTTGAAATCCAACACAATACGTTTGTCAAAAACATCACTAAGGTCATCACTAGCTATAGTTCTATTTTACGGAAAGTATAAGGACAGATCATGGTTCATGACCACGTGACTAAAAGACCGATTGTTTGTATTTTTACCTTTGTCTTTGGCATCTATGTATATAAATAGGGCTGTTTGAATATATCTGAAATGGATAAACTCAGAAACTATTTAACCCATTATTATGAACATTGGTATGTATATGTTTGTTCCACGCAGAATGTTTATATGCTATGCCCATAGTTGTAACTCGCCATCAGCGCTGTAAAGTATCGACTTCCAATAGACAATATTTCTTATTTTAAACCAATCTCAAGATTCTAAGGTGAGCATTGTACGTGAATCATCATCATAATCGTCATTATAACCATATTTGCCCCACTGCTGGGCCCGTGTCTCCTCTCACGATGTGAGAGGTATAGGCCTCA